>JABFQA010000081.1:0-29704 GCA_022817065.1 Probaryconus sp. ZL-2020
TATATATATATAAATATATAAAAAAAAATGAGAATCAAAAAGGCAACAATGCAAAATAATATGTAACAGTGAATAGTCGAGGGAAAATAAATGATCGGGCGGAGCGGAGTGGTAAGAGCCGCGCGGTGGACCGGTTGAGCATATGTATATAGCCACGGGCGCGCGAGAAAAGCAGGTTCATGAATACAGGAGTATTTGCGCACGGTGCAATGATACACGTTGGAGCTCGCGAGAGTGTGTTAGTGGAAAAGCGCGTGCGTGTCGAGGAAGAGAGATTTGCGAACGGACAAAGGGGGTTGGGCCGGGGGTGCAGAGAGTGACGAGAGAGACCGGGGTGAAATGAAGAGGAAGAGAGAACGAGAAAGCGAGAGGGAGGGAGGGAGGGAGGAAGGGAGGAAAATCCCTGCAGGCTTAATATGGTATGCGCGGCTGACGTTCGCAAGCTCGACCAAATGTGGGCAAAGCCCCACTACCGGGTACTAATATTTCGCGGGAGGCGCGTTGCCGGTACGTGCCGGGACTGTGAACCAACTGCCGAGGAAAAGGTCAGGAGCACGTACGTACTGGATCGGGCCAAATCACGAATGAGTCAAATTCGAACTGGATCGCTCGCGGCTCCAACAGTCAGCCAACCCCCCCCCCCCCCATTGCACACGATTGTAAATTGAGTGCGACCAACGACCCGATTATCCCATCGATTCTTGACACTATTGCATTACGTGACACTTTTTCCAGCCCCAGAGAAAAGCACAACAATTCCCCGATAGGTCCTAGTAAATTGATTGCATTCTGTTTTTCATTGCTGGCACTCACTTCCTTTTCATTCGGGGATTCTTAAAAATATACCCACGTTAAATGTAAAACAACCGAATTGCGAAAAAATGTTTACAGATAAATAAGTTCCGAGGGGTCGTAACGGTTGACAAAAGAAAAATTATGGGTTATTAAAACATAAGGTACAAATTTTAATGCTTCTATGGCGTTAGTAATATCGCCATAAAACCTGTAACTTTGAATGCATAAAATTGTAATGTTGATTATCGTCCAAACCGTCGCCATATTACGTAACTTTACACAATTGCTAATCCTCACTGTACCCGCTACTATTTGCAAACTTCAAGAAGCGACTTTGTTAGAAGTGAAATACCGGCTACCAATTCGAAACAGTCTCAAGTCCTTTCAGAGTACGCGAACAAGCTTAGAACCCTCCAAACTAGTCGGCCAAGTGTCACCAAGAATTTGGTGCAACGACGCGTTAATCTCTGATGAGAGAAACAGAGTGAGAGTGTGAGAGGGGGAGGGAAAGGGTGATGGAACACAGCTTGATGTTCGAGCTAACAGCAAGGCGCACTTGATCAACTTTATGATTGCCGCAATGACTTGAAACTTCAGGTATTTGAAATTATTAATTTTGTCATTAAATTTTACATTTTTATCGTCGACGCCATTATTGACGAGCCGCCAACGACGATGACTTTTAAATATTTCTTTAACGATAATAACTTGTGAAGAATAAGAAATTCTACATGAGAAAATCCATAACTGTTGGCTTTATAAGCCACCGTTTAAGCGAAACACGAGTCAAGTATTCCGAGAACTTGTGTTGCGAGTCCCGCTTAGAGCACTTACTCGGGTCATAACTCTCCTCTACCCTCAACTTCCCCAAGTTTCTGCTCCAATCTCTCTCATAAATACTAAAATCCAAAAAAACACACGCAACATAAGACAACATAGCAGAAGCTAAAGTCAACGGAACGTTGGGGCGAGTTCACTGCTGAATCCGGGACTTTAAAACAAATATATCGTGCGTAAATCCAGCATGAAACCATGAAAAGCGTCTCGCAGAGATGATGCCCGAGGACAACTGCGGAGATAGGGACAAGCAAAGCACCAGCAAATCGCTGTCGCATTACTTTACTTAACATATTTTCTTTTTTTTTTTCTCTGAAACGTCTTATTTGTACCTACCAACGTTTGCTAAGAAAAAGAGTTCTCCGCTATCTCTTTTAAAATCTCATTTATCTCTTCGTTTTCCGTAGCAGAGATGTTTGCCAACTTTTTTTTCATCGCCAATTGAATACATTTGGGAATATTAACTTGGCGTAAGAATTCGATGCCAATGAGAAGATTTTTGCAAAATGCTATCTCTAAATGGATTTAATTAACATTTCTTTTATTGTACAATTCGAATGATTATCACTGTCTACGGTAAACATTTTTTGTTCTCCGTTCTCTGATGAATTTTCTTTCAATGAACATTGCGAATAGGCTAATGTGGCAATTAGCTACTGAAAGGATTAAAAAGAAGTTGAATGCGAAAGTAAGTCGAAACGAGTAGTTGTTTGTTGCGAGGTCGTCTTACAAAAAAGTAGTAGCAGACAGTGTCTAAGCAGACGACGAGAGAGATAACGACGGATAGTGGTGGCAAACAAGGGGTTGTCGAAGGGGGTGTTCCGAAGCTGGGACTATTGTGGTCGGAGATGGAGATGGCTATCGGGCCGCAGCACTCGGTAATTACCAGGAACTGTGGGGGAAATTAAAGCTCCCCCGTTCTTCCGTAGCGCCATTGTGTCACTAGAGATTCGCTTCTTTATCCGGGAGCGGCGTTCCATTTATCAAACAGTCCATGGATGGCCTCGACCGACAATGACAACCCTTCGTGTCACTGTGTCAGCGGAATCGAAAAGCCAAGTGTGCTATAACGATAACGGCTCGCGTACCTATTTCAAGTACTCACTTTCTTTCTTTCCTCGCGGCGGTCCGATATCGATACACTGACGTTGAATTCCAAATGCCTTCGATAGCTTTTCTTGCCACCCATTGATTTTCGATCAACCGACGACATTAAAAATTGATACACATTCAATTATTATCCGGATGAAACGGTTTCTGTTCGGAGCATTAAGATTTCCAAAAAATATTTCGTCGACATGGTCAAAAATAAAAAAAAAAAATTAATTCGTAAAGTAATACGACGTTACCTTGCACTTTATATTGACAGTAGAGGATCATAAATTTGAGCTCTCGTGACCCTGTTAATATTGTTTCGACGCTGGTATCATCTATACATATATTAATAAAATTGCACGGCTCATGAGTTCAGCTTATCACCGACTAAAGAGAGAGAGAGAGAGAGAGTGAGAAAGAGAGGGTGGAAAGCAGGGGGTGACTCGACAAAACTATCTCGCCGTAGAAAGACTCGGTTATGAATTCATTTCAGCGACGTTCTCGCGCGTCGTTGGCTCCTCGTGTGGAAGTCATACCGCGGAACAAACGGGGTTCCAGTTCAGGAGGGGGAACGTAGGCTTTAGGAGGACTATCATGCTTGATTAATGTACTTTACCCAAATCCACTTCGTACGAGGGAACTTCGGACAAGCATTATTTAAATTTCAAAAAATTTTCTTTTCAACTACAACCAAAAGAAACTATGAAATCCTCTTTAACATTTTCTATACCCTTTTCTGATTGAAAATCTTCGAAAATGTTTTTCCAACAAACTTAATGATCGAACGAGTTAACCCGTCAGCTGTACTCTGTGCATCATATGCACTTGACTGTATATACAGATATTCGCGGATGTATATGCAGATTCATGTGTTGCATCTAACATAGGTATATAGCGAATGTTGAACATAGGAACGCTGGATAGCATTGGGCATATATATATATATACGAGTATCTGTATCTCTATCCACCTCGCTCTTTCCATATATAAATATCTATATGTATATATACACACATGTGCAATGTATATAGATGTTGTGTGGAGAATGGTACGAGAAAGACAGAAGCATTGGTATGTAGTGAGCAGACTAGTTGCAGTAGGGTTGCTGGTTGCGGATAATTCAGGCAATCAGCGTAATGTTGCGGCGGTGAGGACTCTCCAACAGCGCTATAGTGCCTTCCTGCCTGCCTACGTATATTCCAACTTGGGGACTGTATCGTACCTGTAAATTCTGATGCATCGCGTACAACGCATTTCACTGCAAACTGCCACTGCAAAATGAAACGAAGAAATCTTCTCCTCATTAAGAAAATGCATCATTTTCTAACGCAGTTAATGACCCAGCTTACGACGATACAGTAAAATTAAATCAATTAAAAATGTTTTTCATTCTTATTGATTTAATATTTCAATCAATTAATTTCTCGCAAAATTATAACAGGTTTTGAAACTGTATCATTATTATTAATTTCATACACGTCTGATTTTTGTATTGTCATCGTGTGGTCTTGGAGTAAATAAGAGCCAAAGAAGCACAACGGATTCGTTTAAAGAAAGCACTTGGTTTGCTTCGCTCTCATTGAATTTCTCTCTTATTAAATCAAATCTTCCGTAAGAATCTTCATTGTTCTTGTGAAAATATATTAAAAATATTTTATTGTTCGTACTGTAAACGGATCACCTTTGAAAAATTAATTATACTAAAACGTTTGCAAAAATCTTCTCTTTTTTTTGGAAGCATTACGATTTGTCATAAAATGTTTCAGGCATTTCCTTACGGACTATTTACGAAACAGAACAATTTTAACGCAATTCTATTTTAGCAATTAATTTCCTCTCAATTTTTCGTCGTCGCGGAAAACAACTGGTCGATGACGATAAGAGGACTAGAAAAGAAATCAAAGCCGTGGGGAAACCTGCATCGAGGGTCCTCTCCCGACTTAAAGCTCTGCGAGTTCTCCACTTTGAGCCTCTCTTTTCTAACCTCCGAAAGACCACCCTCTTTCTGGACCAAGGGACGAGGTCGTTCTCGCTCGAAGCGTACAAAAGAGAGATAGAACGCTTTCAAAAGACTCAAAATTACTTTCTGGATAAGCTGGATTAGGCTCGCTCTCTTGCCGCGCCCCAGATTAGACCGGTGACACTCGCGAGCCGGCTTGCTTGTTTTTTATGAACGATTTTTTTTTTTTTTTTTTCATTCACTATGCCGTTTTTCGCGAATTTTATTATTGGAAAAACGAGCGGGACAGCAAACGTCTCTTTCAATCCCATTTACTTCGGCATTTTTTTCTGATTAAATATACAAATACACATACATGTATTAGTTTTCATTTTTCATCGCAATTTTTTTTTCTTTTTTTTTCTTTTTTTTTTTGTGCAAAACACAAAACGCACGAACGTTGCAATTAGAATTGCAAATTACCGCGTAAATGATGTTTATCGAAATCATCAGGATCGTTTATCTAAATGAAAGTATTTTGAAATTTCATGCAGAAAGGAGAGATCTGAAAATTCGTTGTAAAAGCAATGCAAGGAAATGATTGCGTTTCGTGTTTCACGTTCCACGTTTCGGATGCGGTCCAGCAGGAGAAGAGAAGTGCCTGTTTCATCGAAGTAGTCGTATTGATAGGCACAACGTAGAGTGAACTTTAAGAGGGTTGCTTTGTCGAGGCGTTCGCTACCCTTTAAACCGCCTTCTTGTTCGTCTCTTTCTTCCCGGCGCGCGCCTCTCACCCTCCTCGTCTTGGTAGAGCCCTCTTGCTCTCTTTCTACGTCTCAAACCAACCCTCCGAACCCAACACCCCCCTTTTTCTCCCACAGCCCTTCACTCGACGAAACTCGAGGGCGAAACCAAGGAGACCAGATTAGAAGGGGCGAGTACCAGCCTCCTGAGATCCTGGCCTTCGAGACTGTGCTCCGCTCTCTCTGAGAACCAGAGAACCGAGCCAGCAAGAGGACTCGCAGGCGTGTTTCTATTGCATTTTCTTTATGGTATCTTTCCCACGTACGAGCGTGGAATACCTACCACTTCTGCCATAAGGAAACAATGATGATATCTCTCGAGGTTGAAAACGAACTAATGTCTGTGCTTTGAAACTGTCTATCTTTGATGGTAAAAAAAAAAAAAAAACGGGCGGGACAAACAGAACCTTTTGGATTATCAATTATTTCACATTTTTTCTTGACGTCGCGTAAATTTTGAATAGAAGAACCGAAAGAAGAAAGAATTATGCAAAAGCTCGGCCTTTTTTTTTTTTTGAGCTATATATTTTGAAAATAGAGGATGTAATGAATGCAAAAGGAAAAAGAGTAAAACGATGTACGAGAAAATAATTAAACGATCGCTCAATTCAAACGAAAAGCCAACAGGAAGCACTGAATGACTACGCGAGAGCGAACTCCGCCGTGTTAGCCGTGATTTAGTATCCCCGGGCAGGAGAGGCGAATTGTTCCCTGCTTTTTTGACAATATTTTGCGTAATTGAGCAGTGGCTATAAATTTCACGTGAATTATGCTCGCGCGGGGAAAATAACTGAAAACTGTCCAACTGTTCCCATCTATTATTTACATCGTTTAGCAAATTTTACTCCCGTCGTTCTAGGTCTATACACTGAGGCAACATTGGTATACTTTGCCGCAAAATACGCATGCTCCTTTAACTCAATCGCCGGGTTAACGAATATTTAATGCTATTAATAAGTTATTAGCGCTCATGAATATAAGATCAATTATTTCATTATTCAGTTATAATAGTTCAACCAAACAACGTAATTCGATTTGTTTTTTTCTTGTAACAGCAATAACTATGAATAGGTCAGCCATTTGCAAAATTGAACGGATGATACGTGCAAATGCAGCCAAGTAACAAATGGAAGTTTCAATGAACGTACATTCGTATGTCAATGAAAACGAATATGCAAATGAACTCCTAGTGAAAGTTACAACATCGTGTATCGACAAACGGGTATCAGAAAGTTTGGAAATGCTACGACGATTGTGGCGCGCCAGTTGCAATGAATTAAGCAATAATCTCAATTCTTCCTTGACAACGTGATGACAACATACTTCTAAAATTACATTAAAATTACCATCTGCTCCAAATAGAAATGCGTTATAAAATTAATAGGTCAATTATAAGTGGTCCAAATGTGACCTAGTATTTGATCACTTAACAGCATCAATAATTTATTACAGGGAACTAAAATCCAACATATTTAAAGTGAAAAAAAAAAAAAAAGATTTTCTTTTTCTGCTGAAATCCACTCTGACGAACTTCGAGTACAGTCAGTTCATAAAACATAACGTAATAGTAAATCTTTTGTTATGCTATTCCATCCAATTCAGCCCAATCCAATCGTATCCAAACGCGAATCCTCGTCTGGTGTAGGTGTATAAACGCGGACTTGGGCAGTGCGTATCGATCTGGCCGCGTTACGTGCGTGTAGGTTGTAGGTTGGGGTCGTAGTTGGAGCGGACCAATCGGAGGGCCAGTCCGCCGCCGCATCCTACGCTTCCTCTTCCCACTTTCCTTTCCTGTCGCTCTCCACGTCGCTTGTCGTCTTTTCGTTTGCTTTCTTTTTCGAACCTTCTTGCCTGCCATCCGCCGCGTGTCTTCGCCTTCGAGTCTCTCGCCATACGAAACACCGAGCGCAGGTTTGATCGCACCAGTTGATAATACCACCAATGCAATGCGCCGACGGCAGCCATACCGTTACAATACCATGGCTGGCGTGCAACAACAGCCATCCCACCGAACCTACGAACAAACCCGATGCTGCCGATTACACGACTGCGAATTACTTGCATTTACTATGTCATACGTGCGACCATGTCATCAAATGATTGCACTTTTCATTTATTTTGAATCGCTGTTTTTCTAAAATGCTGGCGAACCTCGTTGGTCGCAACAGAATGCGTTAACGAAACAATCAGAATTGTTTGGAAAATCGAAATCTGCAACGGCAGATTATATTTTCTTTATTTCCACTTCATGGTTTTATATTCTTTGCATTGAAAAAGGCCATTACAATTACAGAGAAAGCCGCAAATATTTTCATTCGCTTGTCTTGAACCTTGTTGAACGAAATGTCGTTACATTATCGTAGAAAGGTAAGATCGAAATTGGTCTGATGGAATTTCAAAGAACTGGAGGACAAAATGAAATCTGTTGCCTAGGCTAGCTGAAAGGATAGCCGCGCCATTCTTTTTTGGAGGTACGTTTTTCTGAAATCGAATTTCGTTCATCCACGTGTAGGTCCGTTGAAACGCCCTTTCGGCGTTTCATTGATTTCTTGACGTTCTGTATCGTAAACGAATTCGTGTGGACGAAAGCGCATTCTCGTTCAAACTAGGAAACTGCCAAAGGGTTGCTGCTGCTGCTGCTGCAACGCTTTTTATTCTGCACCAGGCGACAAGGGATAAAGCAACGAGGACACCGGGTTTTAGATTCTATGAATCTACAGACGTAGCCAATCCAATAACGAATAGACAAACCGTGGCGAATCCAATGACATTAGAATTAAGGAATCATTCTGTAGAAATGCGTCGCTTCCATCATTCTTTCATACTGGAGTTAATGATCCTTGGACATTTTTACCATTCAGTTCACAAACAACTTACATTGCGTAGGAAAGTGCCTTTTTAAATGATTAAAATGTTGTTCTAACGAAATTCTTTTAAAACTGAATCCAACTTGAATCAAAAGGAAAATACTCTTTCATCGAGATGATTACACTTTTTCGATTGTTTTTTTTTTTTTTGAGGAAATTGTAATTATCCACACATTTTCATAACGATATTGAAATATCAAAAATTCAGTTGTCCTATAACACTCCCTAATAATATATTTGAATAGTGGCTTTGGAAAGTTTGAGGAATGGCTCATGGCTGGATAAGGTAAGGCGCTAACTGTTAGTCGATTAGTATTCCGTATTAAAAATCCAACGGTCGAACCCTTCAACGGCGAAAAATCTATTTAAAAGTTTGATTAAGAAAGCGGTCGGCTATAATTCTCATGCTAATTATGCATTTGGATATCGCGCGCTTTGCTGAAATAACGTCAGAATGGATTCAGAAAACTGGGCTTTCGTACAACACAGAGAGCCTCGCGGACCGACCGCTCCATCCTTTCACTTCCGCTTTTCCTTTTTATCATCTCCTCATCTGTCTCTTTTCTTTCGACTTTCGTGGATCTTTTGGCCCTCTTTCATTTTCTCTATCTCTCCCCTCCTTTTTCTTCACCTTGACTAAAAACCGAATAAAGGAAGTAATTCCGACGATCCACGATTGCTCTTTTCTTTTTCTCTGTAAAATTCTTGAATTTATATTAAATATCGAGAATTTAAAGTTCTCTCTCACTCTCTCACAATTATAACAAAGTTCTTCGGTAGTTTTCGATCCAGAAAAATAAGATTTAGAAGTGTCTATAAGTTTTAGAAAAAAAAAAAAAATTGCAATTGCATCTGAATATATTTCGTATTATTTTTTTTTTTATACAAGAAAAATTTGAATAAATAGGAAATGGTAGCAGTTTATTTCGTAGCTCAGTTATTATTATTATTGACTACAAGTTGTTACCCTATAAAACATAAATATGTGCAAAAACATGAACGTCCATTAATATCTCCCAGCATTGATCCATAAAGCATTTCTCACGCCATATCAGTGTCACAAGAGCGGGAGATTAATTGCAATGTTATTATTTATTGCCGGTGTCTATCTCGTATTCACGGACCGTTGCCTCGTATAGGTTAATAATGTCACATAGTCAGGGAAATGGGATTCCAAGACAATGCAACTACTCCGAGAATGCGGGAAGATTGTGCGTACCCGCTGCGTTTTGCGGAAACAAATAGTCTACGTGATTAGAGGCGGCGTATCAGCTGGTGCTGTTGGCATTGTTGAAGAAGCTCGCCAATCGGGGCCTTTGGACTAGTTAGCCCCGGCAATGTCTCCTAATTGACGACAACATCGAACCGAGCATTGTCAACTATGAGAGTTTCACTTCATTTCAAATTATTATGTGTCTGAAGTTTGCATCGATTAATTCAACGAAAAATGTCAATAATGAAAAAAGTTAAGGGATGATACAAAGTAGAAATCATAAATCTAAATTAGAAATAACAAACTTTAACCCTTTGAAAATATTCTAAAGTTGAAATTATTTCTAATTTAACTTACTTCACATCTATTAAATTTTTCATTTTTGAAAGTTTTCGATGAATTGAACGATGCAAACTTCAGACACATTTCGAATCTCATTAAAAGTGTCTAACTCTGGAAAAATAACGTATTAATAAAATATATTCCGTCAAACACTTTCTCGTTGAAGTGATTGTAAATCATCATCACTTTATTACATTAGAATGTATTAATTATGTAATGCCAGTCACAATGATATTTACACGCCGGCTTTGGCGATTTCTACGCCGAGGCCTTATGGTTTATGAGATCTCGCGGCTCTCAGGCGACTTACCGAATAATTAAGCGAACAATGCCAAGTTCGGTTCGGCAAAAAAAGCAAAAAGACTCGCACAAAAGATCTTAACAACAACGTCAAGTGGGGCACAATAAAGCATGGCGTGATTACATTGAACGCCGGTGTAGTCCACATCTCACTCATTCCACGATCTCACTCACTGTCGCCAATTCTTTATCTCGCTCTTTATCTCACTCGTTCCCGCGCGACGTCGCGCGCTCTCTTCCTCTCTTTTCATTTCCGTCGTCAGCGAACGCACAACATGGCGCTATTGGATGACAAAGTGAGTCAATTCAATAAACCCACCAGATCAAAAGTGTCAAAGATGTATGTATAGAAAATTACAAGTTCAACAGAGACACGCTAAGCTAAGAAACGAGCCCTTAATACTGCGTTACTACTCTTGGTTTAATGGGATTACGACTGAGGTGACATTCTTGTCCGGTGATATTAAATTTCTCGGTGTGCGGTGACATGGAAATATTTCATTATTGTACACCTTTTTTTTTTTTTTAGTTGGAAGGTACTTTGAAAATTGGGACAGAGAATTTATCTAAAAACAAGCCATTGGAATGAAAAGGGCCGTTTAAAAGAAATTACAACCTTGGACATTTTTCCACCTGTTAAAAAAAAAAAAAAAGAAACCATGAAAAATAAATAACGAATTTTGGTAGAAAGGAATAAAGGAAAGGAATACGTCATCGCGTTGTATTTCGTACGAGTCTTTCGTTTTAATCGTAGGAAAAATCGAGTGTGTCTTATTTTTTTCGACGCGGTGATGTGATTAGCATTTTTCGGGTCGTGATGAGCGTGTCGCGGACGGCCGTAGAGAAACTGACGAATAATGCGGACTGCTTATATATTTATTTAAATACGGCATCCTGTCCTTTCACATGAAGATTTATGCACGCCGTTGCGTTAATTGCCAGTCTATTATTCTGTATAATGATATTCCACGGCGTGCGCGCGAGGCATATTGCGTATGTTCGACGACGGAATATTTATTAATTTTCCCCGGGAATTACCGATGCGCCGTTTGCGCGACACGCTTTTTTGGCATCGCGATGGCCTCGCTGAACGCGAATATTGCATTACACAATATTTCACGTATTCGTTAACGCGAAGTAGAAAATACAGCCGATGAAAATCCATTAATATTTATATGATATTAATTTTAAAATTACGTTTTATCATTCAACATTAAATAATTCAGAAGAAAAAAAATTTGATTTCTTAAATGCATATCGCACGATTATTTTATTACCATTTTCATTCTGTCCTTGTTTGGAGAGAAGAAAAACAGTTGTCGATTGAAATCATCAGATAAAAAATAATTCAGTCGAACGTTTTGCAGATTGAATATTATGTTTCGAAATTACCATAAGCTACATTTGAGAGTTGCTAACCGCACGCGACGCGTGGCTGAACCCTCGTACCATGTTGAAATAATGCATTATAGACAGACAGTGTGTCAGATCGCGAAACAGGGGACTCTGTGCAATCTATCGAAAGATATTCATGGGGCTGGACGTTGGCCCTTCGCTTCGCACTTTTCCGTCCCCGATAACTTCTCTGGATATAATCGACGCGTCACGAATGTCTTATTGATTGCATCCCGCTTAGACAGTTCGTCATTCCCTTCGATTACCCCCTTCAATCCGGAAGTCAAGAAAAAAAAAAACATGTGCTCTTGATCGTCGCAATTGTCATTGTCCTACGTTACTATCATCTTTATCTGTCGTCTGGAATAATTCTTCAGATGTAATTCCTGTCGAAAAATCTTTACAACTGATCTTCATAAAAAATCTCTAAAAAAAAATCTTCCCCAAAGAATTCGTAGAAATGATGATTATTAATTAAATCCGCAGAATTATTTATGAAATTAATGCAGAAATGTGTATAAGCAAATAATCTATAACGTTAGCGTATAACAGCAGAAAAAGGAATCACCGGAGCATACGTTTATAATGAATAAAAGAGCGGCACACTTGTTGGTAATTAATGTCAAAACATGGTAAAGCATAAAAGCCGTTATAGTTGACGTAACGTCGACAGTTTGATACAGTATCGAAGTAAATTGAAAAGTGCGCAGTGTATAATACGAAAAAGGGATCCATCCGTGTTCCTCTCGGTGTTGCTAATCCGACGCATAGTTTATACGTCATTAAACCTCGTCATATAAGGGGGGCGGTCGGGGTGGCACGCGCGGAATCCGCGGACGTCATGGCGTATATTGCTGCGGGGGCTGCTGACACGGCCCTTGCGGTATGCCGTCGTCGAATTCGACCCTTCGGCGAACTGTCAAGTCGAATCATCCCCGGGAGATATGACAGCGCCCTCTGGGGACTTCTCATCCCACGGGAGATGGAGGGTGATTTCGATCGGCGGCGTCCAACCCCAAAATCGAGATTAAATGCCGATCTTCGCCCTCGTGACAACCGCAGTCCTGCTTCAGGAGATTCTGCCCGAATATCGATGTCCTCGCCAAATTTCGCCATAAAAGATATTTCGCTGTAAACACAATGAAAGCTATAAAATTTGATCCAAGAATGATCAACATTATAAAGGGTCATCGGGTTTCTTCTAATTCACGAAAATATTAATGTGTTTATTTTCCTTTCCAATCAAAAAACTTCGCTACTTTCTATTAATTTCCTTTTCGTCGAGTAAACGTTGGCAACTTTCAGTCAAGTTGAAAATATTGTTCACCGAAAATGGGTTTTAAGCTTATCGAGCTTTAAAAAAATCGATAGGCGTCTCTAACGCATTCTAATCAGCGAAGCAGCGTTTCAGTTCCATTTTGAAAATGTTTTAGAAACGACTCTGCAGATATGTCCGCCATTGTTTCGAAACGGGCGGCACTCTTAGACTAGCAACTACACCCCGTTTGCTGCCTCGCTCGCGGGGCTCCGGATGATGTACTACGCTCTGGTCCCTTAATTACTGCCGCGTGCAAATTGGAAGGAAAAATTAATCGCAGAAATGACTTAGAGCCAACTGGGAGGGAGGGTGGAACGGTGGGATGAAGAAGCGGCGTACACCCAGGGGTCGTACAAAGGGGATGAAAGGAAGTCCGGGGCAATTAGAATGATGCCCTTTGCGCGGCCTTCCACGCCCGCTTTAACTCCACTCCGCGCGTCTCTCCACTTTGTCGTCATCGTCGTATTATTCTTCGTCTTCTTCGTCTGCTTCTTCTCTACTCATTCATTCCATTTTCCCCTTTACAATGTCTTCTTCGCAAGACTTTTCACGCGCGACGCAGACTTCAAGTCTTAAAGTAGCGATCGAGTTATTTTCGCTAACAGGGATTGATTTTTTTTTTTCGGACATTTTTTTTCTCCTGTGAATGAGATTTTTCAACTGTTTTTATTCGACAAATGAATCGATAAAAAATTATCTAAAGATGACCTGTGATTACATGCAGTTTTTTGCAAGATGTTTTTGCAATTGTGAACGCAAATTTTGATCAATCGAAATGAAAATTCCTTCGTTAGTGTAAGACCAAGAAAACGCGCATCGAATGAGAGGAGAATAGACAGTGGAAACAGAGATCAGGAATAATAAAGAGGGCGAGTGTCGACGTCGGAGGGGAAGAGCCAAAAGTATGGACAATCATTGTATGGAGCGGCAGAGGAGTTTGTGTATCGAGCTGACGTATTTGCCAGTTTAGTTGAAGTTAAAACGCGGACGGTACAGCGGAGGCCCTTCGAGGTGTTTAATAAAGATAATGCCCCAGATAGGGCGGTTCGAGGCTTCGCTCATTCATCCGCTGTTCGTTCGTTCGTTTTCGCTCGCTCGCTAGTTCTCTCGCGAGTTCTTCTTCGTGAATGCGCTGAAAGCCTTTCCACGCTCTCGTTTTTCTTTCTCTTGTGCATTGGTTTGAATTTATTTTTCGATGATGATATCCACGTTCAAAACTGGCTTCTGTTTATTTCTTTGTTCGATATTTCTTCTCGATTCAACAAATCTTTGGTTTCATCTAGCAAATTTTTAATTTACAATTAAAACCCTTTTAGCAATTAAATGTAGACAGATTGATCCTTTCAACTGGTTCATTGATAAGACTTCGATCTGTGCGATTAATTTTTCCGCCGCATTGTTTTCCTTATTGCAGAAATGAGAAAAGGTCAAGGGAAGTGATTGGCAAAATTGTTGGTGCAAAAAATGTTGAATATCGGTAAAGGGTAAGGGAGATTGATAAAGGGTCAAGTCGGATAGAGATGGTCGGGCCGAAGAATGAGTCGGTCTCAAGAGTAGAAATGCGCCAAACCGCGCCTTTTCGATGCTACACAGTAAGATGGTGAAAAGAACCGTTATGGCTGCGTAATTCCGAGGTTCTTGCGCTCGTTGTAGCGATAAAGGATACGGCTGGCGGATAGAGAGCGAGAGCGAAAGAGAGGGTGGTCGGTTGATTGGCTCGGTGCATCGAAATATATAAGTCTGCGCGAGCAATAATAGAGCCCACAATGCCACGTGAGCTTTTCAGGGATATACTACGTTGCTCCACAGCCGTGGCAGCGAGTTTCGAGGCCGGAGCGAGAGGACGAGCTCATCAACTAATGGCCCGCACCGGAACTGAACCGCCTTCCGTCTCGCATGGACTTGTTCGTTTTGCGTTACCTGCGCTTCTCTTCTCTGAACGTACACTCGCGCTACACCATTTTCTCTGCCCACATATTGTTCGTTATTTGTGTACTAGTAATGCTTGTTAAAGTTAACATGCGAAAACGATTATGTTACTTCACTTTTTTACAATTGAAAATCCAATAGGAAGTATTTCGATTATCGCTTTAAACATCGCGCAGGATCCGTTGTGAAAAATAATTTTTTTTTTTTTAAACACAAACGATCAACACATTATTATTTGTATCAATTTTATTAGTAGAGTAAATAATTAATAATCATCATTAGAAATTGTTTTCTGAAGATAATTTTTAATGACTCTTTGGTGATCATTTCTGTTAAAGTACTTCCTAACAACGTCGTTATAGAAAAAAAAAATAGAATCACCACATATCACTTATCACAGACATGTTGACTTGTTTGATAGGAATCTTTGACGAAGGTTGAAGTAAAATTTTATCTTCAGCTAGTGTATTTATGCCGCGTGCCTAGTAATAAGAGATTTCTTGTGATACAAGCCAACAACTCATTTCGACTTTGAAAATGGTAGCAATGGGAAAAGGAAGAGAGTCCCGGAGGAAGTAGGGTTCGTTTCTCGAAGGGTGAGTCGGAAGGAAGGGTTCGCATAAATCCACCCCCTCGTGCCCTGCTAAAACCATTTCACGTCCCACGAGCGGACCATGAATATTGATCATTTCCATTCTGCATGAGTCCTGCTGAACGTACCCTGTCCCTCTTTCTCTTTCCCTATTTCTCAACGTTTCTTTCTTTTCGCTTGTTCTCTTATTCGACGAATTTTGAGCTACTCATCCAGATGCACTGCCGTTTCTTCGCTGCTTCAAGATAGAACTGACTACTCTATTTGCCTTCCACTCTATCTTAACGGAATTTAAATATGCGAGGCACGATCAGATTCCTTGTCGAGAAAAGGTGTCCACTTTGTGTGTACATCGTTGCTTAGATTCGTTCCTCCAACGAAACGTATAATTGAATATTCTATCAACTATACACTTGACCGTTATCATTCTTTTAAATTTAACCCTAACATCGTTTAAAGAATTTTTATCATCTAGATATATGGTAGAACTTTTTACAAATCCTTCTTTAAATCCTAATTAAGTAAAAAAAAAAAAAAAAGAGTTCAGACTGTTGCAGAATGTTAGGATAAATGAAATTTTCAGAAGGGTGTAGGTGTGAATTATTGTGGAAATTTTGTCGTTCGGTTAACGTCATAGAAATGTCATAAAAGGTATAAAGACATTGCACGTTAACCCTTTGGGTTGAAAAGTTGGAACGAATGAACGAACGATCGGAGCACAAGAGTCGACGAGTTTTTAGCGCCTACAAGAGTTGCCATGACGACAACGGTAGGCCGTTATTAATCCCGACGGGGGTGGCGAAGAATGAAGAAGGCTCACCCATCCCCGCTTCTATCTTTCTTTTCGAGTTGCTGCTGATCCTCTCATTTTCTTTCCTCTTTCGTTTTTGCTCGCTTCTACTTCCTCCGTCTACTTCCTGTCTTGCCTTCTGTGTTCTAAGTTCTTTCGACGTATTATCACGTAGGCATCATTTTATTTCTACAACTTTTATTCCTAATTGAACCATTATCTTTGCTCTGCGAAAAATAAATTTACTCAACTGAATTTGGAGCATTGAATTTTATGACAATGAAATTGGCAGAAAATTCCAGCAGAACATAGATAAATGAATAGAAATAAAATATATTTAAAATGGGAGCAAACGAAAATGTTTATGGAGCAAATCTTGTTGGCAATTTTTGGTGTTTGCTCTATTAAAATTTTCGTTTGCTCCCCTTTTAAATTAATTTAAAATGCATTTTTATAAATGTTATTTTCTGCTAAGTTATGCTATTTTCTGCCAGTTTCACTGTCATTTAAATTTTTGCATGTAAAATGTGTCTGATATTAGGTCCACATTATCCCAAAAGGGTGCATTCGAATCTATAGGATGTAGCGATCATGCTTTGCGTCAAAGTACTGGCTAACAATTTAATAATTTGCTAATTTCCATTCAACCATTACTATCACATCGATCAAATAATGTTCCATATATATATATATCTGTTTTGGAAATTTCATTTCTAGAGATGTTCGAATAATAGTTTATGGCTGATTAATTAAATTACATTTTCAACTAATAACAATGGAATTCTAATCTAAATAAAATATTAAATATAAATTTTCGTGAATAATGAAATGAAGTGATAGGATTTATTCGTAATGTAGTAAATTTTGGAATATAACAGTTTTTCACGTGTATTCGAAAATTTGCAAAGTGCTGAATGGATGAATGTTTGAGTTTCATGGACAAGCAAGATCGTTGGGCGTCGTTCTGCCGGAAGTGCGTCTAATGCATCCGTCTGGGGTCACGCGTCATCCCACTTCCGTTATAGCTATTATCGAGAGAAAGCTTTCTCAAAGGGGACTTTATGATTCTTCTTTCTTCGATATAATAGGTTGATTCTTTTCTATATTATATTTGCATGTGCATATATAACACACATTTTCAATTATTTTATATACCTCAGTTTATTTAAAGTATACATATATATTCTCTCAATGTAATTTCATATCTAATATAAAAATCGTTTAAAAGATATTTCAATTTTCCTTGAGGAAACATAAATCCTCTCTATTAAAAAGGTTAAAAAGTGTGTTAACTTTTGAAAAATTAAATTTAGTAAGCAGATAGACGTGGAATAATGTAATAAGATTATAAAGTGAAAAGAATTTCTAAATATGAAGATGGAGACTAGAAGGAAAAGAAGAAGATACTGTGTAACATAGATTCCAAGCAACAGGCCAATTGGCTGCGTCTATCTTTGTCTTATGAGATTGGTCGAGACATTGTTCTAAGGGAGGCACGGCGCATGCGCCTTCGGTGGCGGGGGTGGTCCTACTATAGCTCACGGCCCACATAATGTGCTAACGTTTCTTCTTTCCATTATTCGTTGCGTTAAATTTAATATGCCTCTCACTTTCGCTATCGTTTGCCCAGAAAACAACGCGCAACAACATCGCAAGTACACCGAAACAATGCACTGTTAATTGAAATAGTTGTGTAATGAGTACCTTTCAACTTGCTGGTGAAATTGTTAACTTTACTCACTACTAGTCACATAATGCCCCATTAATTGAAATAGTTGTATAACGAGTACTTTTCAGCCCGGGAAAGGGAAACGTTAACTTTTCCCATTACTTCTTTTTCTTTTTTTGAAATTAATAAGCAATGGCCATAAAAATATGGATATCAGAATTAGTTTATTGTTTCACAATTACCCTATTTAACCTTACATTCGTGTTCAGGAATCTCATAAATTGTGACCGCTGCTAAAGTAACAGTATAATGAATATCGTACAATCATAATTCTTAGGCAAGCAGGGAAATACTAATAATAATAATAACAATACGTATCAGGCTAGCCAGAGGAATCGTAAAACGTGGACAAGGTACGTAGGTGTGAAGCCGGCGGTAGGTGCTTTAACCCAACCGGCTGCATTAAAATCATCCAGCGTATTATCGCGCTTATACAATACCGCCTTGCGGACAATGCGGGTACGCCGAACAGCGAAGATTAGCCAGCATTTTCCTGGTGCTTTAACGGTTGAGCGAAATCTATCAAAAAAAAAAAAAAGGGGGTGGAAAAAAAAAGGAAAAGGTTGACGAATGAAAAATAAAAAAAAAAAAAGAAATAAAAGGCAGCAGCGGTCCCAGGTCGAGGAGGAAAAATTTCGCCGCAACCGGCGGTGAAAAACAAAAATGAGGAAGAAAGAAAGAAAACAAATCGCGTTTGTTCGCGATCTCTCTGTGATTTCGTTGTTTCGTCAGATTCATTTGTGAACCTCGCCCACGTGAATATTGGCATGAAAGAGAGGTCGCTGGGGGTGGTGCGTTGGTTCGCTCCATAGTCCTTCGACGGGGCTTTCTGACGGGCGCCATGTAGTAGGTGTTCTGACAATACGCGGCGGCCGTAGACTGTCTGGCGCCGAGCGTGGACCCTAACGAAAAAATTCATTCCCGAAAAGAGGAGAACAAAATAAAGAGCGAAACGCAAAAATGGGGCTGAAACAAACAGCTTCAGTCATCGAGCCGCGACCGAAACAACAATTACCGTGTCGCTTGGTACGCGGAGTCGCTGTTCCCTGGGTTCAATTACTTTTAAACACAACTCACTCTATGTTGGTTGCTTTTCTCCGTTGGAGACACATTTAAAATGCAACGCCCGAAAATGGTCGAACAATGGCCCGCTGTGCAAATCGAAGGAACACGGCTAATCGAAGACTTATTAATTATACAACCCTTCTGCAAAAAATCAACCGAGAATTTTTGCGCCAGGAACCCTATGTGGAGGTAGGTACACCAATTTCTTTTTTTTTTCTTCTTCTTCTTTTTTTTTTTTCGCCTCTTTTCATGGTGCAGACTTTTTTGTTAGGAGCCAGACCTAAAGTTGTTTGTACTCTCTTCCTTTCAGTTCATAAAATCGAATGAATTTTAATTTCGTAATAATTAGTTTTAGATGCGAGAGAATTTCTCTACTTGAAATATAAGAAACGATGAAAAGAGAGAAATGACGAGGGAGCGAGACGTTATAAATAAGCAGCAACGAAACCGGACGGAATGCCAAATGAAAGATTTGATCCTCGAAACGCCGACATTCCAACGTCACCTCGTCATTACTCTTCTGGAACGTTCCGACTCATGTTCCTTTGCATGAGCCTCTCTTTTGCTGCTAATATTCCTTGTCACTCCGGTGGGTGTTTTTTCTTATGTCGCTTTACACGGTACTTTACAAGCGACCGATGACGTACGATATGAAATATATTATCACCAAAATTTACCAACACATTTTATCGTACTTTTATAAAAATAGCCTTTCAACAAATGTTTCTGACAAAATTGTCAAAGCTTTAGAAATGTCTTTGCAAGATTTCTCTTGTGAAAATTTTGAATTGAAGAATACGAAATGAATTGTGATTACGTATTGTTCTGGAAGAGAGAGGAGGGATTCTTTGACGGTAATTATTCGTGATTAGAGTTGACGATTTAGGAATATTCGCGTGTGGTAGAAGCGTGTGCCGGCAGAGAAGATAAACGGATTACGGGAGCTTTATGTCAACGGGATCTATTTCCCTTATACTCAAATTCAGACTGTACGCCTCTCTGTTCTGTTCGAGATCAATGGGACATTACGCGCTTCGTCGATGGTAACACTGTCGACCGTTGTTCGGCCGCTGCTGCCAAGGGCCAGGCAAATCGCGCTTCGACTGATAACCACTTTCATTACTATTAATTTGCAGACGCTTCGGCGAAATTGATGCCTGACAATTCGTCCTTTGATTGCAATACTCCCATCATATCATTAACTTCTGCTTTTTTCTCATTAATAGATCACAAAGTCTTAGTCATTTCATTGTTTCTTACAATATGGAATGATACAGTAGATTTGTCATTTTTTTTCGAAGGAAAAAATCTTTAAGTTTTCGTTTAAAATTCTTATCATTTTCTTCTGAATTCAGAATTTTTGGTAAACGAAGACAGAGTCTCGTACATTATGTTCTCGTGCGACTTAATCAAAAGTTCCATTCCCCTTATTCTGTTTGAGCAAAGTTCGATATATATTGATATAACCCAACTGAACCCTGGTGTTGCATACCAGGCGTCCATCCAAGTTGGGACACCCTCGCGAAGAATATTTGCATGACAACGAGAGTACAGCGTTTCCAACACAGTCACTAATTAGCTCATGCCAAATACCTGTTCGGATTAACGTTAATATTGCATTTTTCATACACGTACATCACACACACGCACTCTTACTTCTCACCAAATAATCATCATTTAAACTCAAGAATACTTTTAATAAGAAGTATTCAATAACTTTAAAAGATGTACGAAGAAGATGATATAAATTTAGAAACATCTTAATCTCTTATCAATTATCATTCTCATCAATCATCCAAATTCCCATTAATTTGGACCATGCTTGTGAGGGAGGAAAAATTTTGAAATGCGTCTGTCGAGAGTCACTCCTGCAATGTTTTATTACGTAGCGTGATTTACATTGAAAGAATTCTTATTCGTCCCAGGGGTACAGCCGGGATAGGCTGTCTCGGCCGCCCGTTGACTAGCTCGCTGATTGCTGCTGCATCTTTGATGACCTCGACGAGACGGAGAAGCAGGGCTTACTGCCTCGCGCCCTGCGTTACGAGAGAAACGAGCGAAGAGGGTACATTGCTTTTGCTTTAAACGGAGCGAAACGTTGAGATTGATATTTTAACAGGCGGATTATAGAAGGACATCTTTTTACGATTATTTAGTAAAAGACCTTACGCTCCTTTTTAATCTATCTCTATTAATTTACAATTAGAAAGAAAATTCGTTTTCCCAGTTCAACCGTAGTTTAATTTTTATAATTTCGTTTACAATCGTTTTAATTATAAAGTTTTCTTTTTTCCTTGTATTAACTTTTGGAGGAAAAACTATTAAAGTAGTTTATATTATTTATCGATCCACAAATGTTCCAGTTTTATGTCTTGTCACGCGATCGATGAATAAATTTCGAAATCGTGACACAGTGTTGTTCCTTACGAAACAAAATGTCACATAAATTGTGGCGCTAGAATGAGGTGCGGTAATTTAAACACAATGGTTATCGAACGGAATCGTCGCACAATGATCGATACTAATCTGTTTGGCTATTCATAAAACACGTACTTACAATAACTTAGATAAAATAATGTATACACTTAAACTAATGATAATAATTGTCAAATAAAATCACGGAGAAGATGATCTCTGGTTAGATTTTTGTTTTTTAAATCTTTTTTTTTTCTGTGACTTTATTTATTTATAAATTATACCAGATTGCGAAAAATAAGTGGCTTGTAAAAATGAACGAAGAGCTTTATCTCTCTCTGAAGAATGAAAGTTAAGAGAAAGGAAAGAAGACAGGAAGATCAAGAGACAAAGAGAGAATTAGAGAAAGAGAAAGAGAGAGAGAGAGAGACAGGGCGTCAAAGAGAAAACGCGAACATAGCACTAGCAAGTTGTTCCATCCTTGAAGCAACATCCCCGGGGCGGCGAAATCAAAGTGAACTAGCTCCTTATAGTACTTCGTAACGCAGTGACGGATTCATAAGCAAGAATTATCACCATAACCATTACCACTCTTTACCGAAGCTCAGAAAGTTTCCGATGAAAAATTACCTCATTTCTTTTTTATTTTGTAATGTAAATTCAGATATGACGATTCAGTGTACATCGTCATTTGTAAATAATTTTTTACAAAGATTATTTGCAAAGATTTTAAAAGTATACTTAAGAAGGAAAATAATTTCTGTAGACTTTTTTCCTGAAGTTCAGTTCCAAAGCTTTATTCGTTTTAAACAACGTCTAAAATGTTTTCGATGGGGCCCACTGATCGCGTCGTAAATCCGTCACTGCTGACAGGCAGTAGAGCGTCGAAGACGAGATACATATTAGGTGCTATCGCGCTGAGGCGTTATTAATCAAGTCATTGCGGCTAACCTGAGCGAAGAAGCAGCGACGATGGGTATATAGATACATGTATGCGAGTATTCTCTCTCACTGCTCACGCCTTCGAATCTCGCGCTCCTTCGAAGGCATGCTGCGCTCCATCGCGTTATTAATAACCGATAATTTGATACGCTTCCAGCCACCCGCAGTTTCATCTGGAATAACGCGTACGATCGTTCGTTCGTTCGCTCGCATGTCTTTGCACTCGTCTCGGTGCAAAGATATCGCTTCCCGACAAAGATTTCTGCTGAATTGTCATTTATGATTTTGATGAATAACGATGCCACTTTTATTATAAATTATTTCATTTTTAGACTCACCTCCAATTCCTGTGTGGTCTTCGATAAAAGTTGCCACAACTTTTGTTTAAAATTATTGAACGTTGAATATTGCGTTCGGCTTTTTGATGTTTCTCTTTTTCGCGTTGACATTGATTTTGCAAAGTAAAGTTAAAAAAATGGGAAACAAAAATCAGTCTTGAGGAGGAAATTAATATTTAACAAGAACGTACGACATTCATATAGTTCCATTGAAAATGGTTCCCGACGTCGCGGATGCCTTAAGGGCAGCGGTGACGTTTAAATATTGCACAACATCATTAAGCCTTCGTCAGGGCTGGAACAAAGACACGAGGCATCCCTCGTATAAGGGAATCAAGCTATCATCGATGAAGTCACACGTGTCGCTCGTCAAGCGTGATCATCGCCGAGGTGTTAGACGATCGTGCAGAATGTGACATAGCAATTCGTCGTTCAGTCGGATGCACCCTTACTTATAGAGGATTAAATACGACTGATCGATTTATCGAAGAAAATTGATAGGCTTATAATACGATGAATGCCTTTTTCTTTAATATCATATTGAGAAAAGAGAACGGTTCTTTTCAATTTCTATGAAATTAAGTTTTAATATTAGCAATTATTTTTTAATAAAGTAAATCTCGATAATTTGATATTTATAATTAGAAATCTTTTTACGTGTATTTATGTTAAAGTGCTTTTAAGTGGTTTTTCAATAGTTTTTAAATTGCAGTAATTTCGCAAAGATTTTTTTTTTTTTTTTTTTTGCACTACGGTATCAATTTCTTTTTCAACGTGTAACTACAACGTGTTTTATGTGTGGTAGGATAACGCTAATTTAATGCGGGATCATTAAGCAAGATCCATCACGTTTGCTTTACGATACCTCGCTGATCTCCTCCGACTGATTCTCTCAAGCTAAGTGACTCACAATGTATATTATATGATGATGTATCTTTCGTCATTTTAATATTACCTCGATAAAGTGATGAATCTAAATTTGCAATTTATATATATTTTCTTCTGAGTGCAATTTGATAACTTACACTAACATTGCAAATAAGTTTTTATAAAATAATGTACTTTGTTAAAGAACGTTCGATAACGATCTTTGTCAGTGATCGATCTAAATAAATTAATTTGTATCCACGTCAGTATTTATTCGGGCGACATTATAATTTCAAGTGCAGATGTCGAGAGATTAGAGGAATTTAAACTAAAAGTCAACATAAAAAGATTAGTCCGCATTAAACTCCGCCACATCTCGTCACATCTCAAGGTGAGTTTCATTACGTTTTCCTTCTCGAGCGTCCCCCTCTCTCCCCGCTGCCATCTTACGCGCGCCTTCCTTTTTGTCTTTCTTCTTCTCGCTCTTCATATTTTTCACTCATCTCTCGTCTTCGCTCCTCTCGCCGCCCGGTCCTCCTGACCCTGTGTGTGCCTTCGCTTCTCTTCTCTTCGCGTCTCTCCTCTCGTCACTCCCTCGTAATTAATCATTCCCCTCTCTCCCGTGTTCTCTCCTCCTCTGGGCGTCAAACGGAGGCAGCATGGCCGCGTAGCCCAAGACCCGATATGGTCCACCTTCGCCCAAGATCATCACCGCTTGCTTACCCATTTTCTTACATTTGTTTATTCCTACAGAAAATGCCAAGTTGAATCTTTCCGCTGTGAAAAACTGGGTCGAGTGATTCAGACGAGGTAGGTTTTGGTAGTGTCAATTATAAAACCCGAAATTGGGACAAATGAATGCGCAACTTCAACGTACAAAAAGGCTCTCTGATGATTTATTTCACGAGCGATGGAGATAATGTTTCTCAGTTCAGAAAATAAAAAATAAACATCTGTTTACATAATAACGAATAATTACAATTTTTTTTATTTCTTTTTTTTTTTTTTAGAAAATGGTAGAAAGGATGTTTTTCTTGAGGTTTAATTAGAAAATGATTCCTTTTGGTTATCGCTGTCTTAATATAATTCAAAAAAAAAAAAAATAAAAGTATCATTATCCGAAAAGATAAGAATTAGTGAAATCCAATATATCATACTTGTACACGTTTACATTGTTGTCTTCAGTGACAACGAACGGAGAAAACGGAAAAGACGTTGGCACAATTTTCGGATTCTTTTCTTTTTCATTTGGAGGCTGCTGTAATCACGGCGCTACTTCGTCAGAGCGTTTTAATGAATCCGTCCGCGAGTTTTCCTAACGTTTCTGGTGCCGTTGTTGTTCGGTTGTGCAGCGAGCGGCCGCGCAGGCCGTGAGCATGAAAACGCAGAGCAACTGAAATCAGGAGATCTTACAGGCCTGCGGCGATAAGCAGGATCTTTACTTCGTAGCTAAAGAAAAAGAAACGTGGAAATAAAAAGTTGAAAAATGGTGCGGTTTGAATATTCTCTAGAGGGGAAGTATAGTTGGGAGAAAATAAATAATTCCTCGACGTGGCAGATATCTCGAGGAAATTCATTCTTCAGGGACTACTGATCCGACGATTATTTCGGTGGTCTAGTTTTTTAACAATATACAAGTTTCACGCGTATTTCATTTCTTTCCTTTTTCTTACTTTTGTTTTTTTTTTTCTGTTTCCATTTTGTTTTTTGTTGTTTTTTTTGTTTTTGGTTTAGAAAGAAAAGTGCACCATTGTGCTCGTTTATTTTAACCCAAATTCCACTTTAATCATTGTTAAGATTAATGTATTTTATTTAATATAATTGGGACATTTACTCGACGAATAACAAAAAAAAAAAAATGTGCATTCGTATGCATTCGTATGATTACAAAGAGTCGAGTGTTCGGAGAATAGAATTACAGACTTAGCCACTTTGGAATTGGGATTGGGGATGAAATGATAAACCGAAGATTTGTGTACTATGGTGGAGGAAGAACTGGTCGTTTGGTTTAAAGAGTTAAGTACATTGTAGTGGAATATGGCGTTTAACGAAAATAACGTTGTAAGTCTGTCGGTGCGAGCGATTGAAGCGCAGACGTCAAAGACCTCATCTCGCATTGAAAGATGCATTGAAATGGGGTATATGTACTTGTATTTTTGCGAACACAATAAGATGAATAACCTTATATTACAATCCTTTTCCACTCTTCAAAAGTCCTTTGATGCATGGGATGCAGCAGACTAGCCGGTAGCCACAATGCAAATACCTCAAGCCAAATGGATGATAAGTGAATATTTGTGATTTAAATGGAGCATCGGTTTAAAAACCACAATGTACGGCAGCTGAGTATCATTCACCTTTTACTTTCAAGGTTAATATGAAAATTGTGCAAAAACGAAAATTTGCAGACAGAAACTTTGCAAATGCCGTGGCAGGACCAACTCTGAGAAAGTATTATATTCTAGTCGTGCGATTAGGTATCAAATTACCGACCCCCTGATCCATGATTTTCTGGTGCCCTCCAACGAACTCTGCGTTTGTCCAACTTTGTTGTAAAGGCCTCGGCCCCGCGTCTAACACAATTAAAATTTAAAGAAGAAACCGGAACAATCTTTATATTTGCTTCTCAAAGTTGAACATCGTCATTGTGCGATAACTCTTCACGTTGGCGAGAGGCAATGAATGGGGCCCCGTTGATTCGACAATGAAATCTTATAGTTTCGAGTCTTTTTCGCTCGCACGAAATGCGCAAACGAGTTTCGACTTTTTTTTAAAGAAACGCGAGCATTTACCATCTCTCTGCATCAAAAAAGAGTTTCTGCTCCGCAGGAGATATGATTTCAATCTGATTTGCATTCTACTTCTTCTTGCATATTAATGGAGCTTTGGACGTTTTTTTTTTTTTCTTCGTTCGTCTTCTTCTTCGCGTCTAACGAAAATGAATATTGCCATTGTCGTTGGGCCATTTTCACAGCAGCTAACCCCACCTCGTTAGAAACTTTGTAGGTATGTTTGTTCGACTTGGGGGCAATTTTAATGATCGGTAGGGTTAACAATGATATGAATGGTTGCTGCGTTGGGGAATATATACCAACGTGCGTGCACTCGGATCGATGCACCTGCGCAAATTCATAAATGCCGTCGCTCATAAAAGCCGGTTCCTTTTTATGATATTCTTTCAAGATCGAGTTGTTGGAACAATTATATGCGCGAATATATATATAATATATATATATAGACGCATATATGTATATATGTACATATGATTCGCCGCGGGCTGATTGACGATCGAGAGAAGATGAGAAGAAGATGCGTTTCATAGTGAGGTGCCACTGGATTGCTGCTGGTCTCTGTTCACCGACAACAAGAAATGCGCATAAATTTGGGCGACGCGTTCGACGTGGTCTCTCATGGCCGGGCCATCTTCATGCCACTTGAGCGAGCGAGCGAGCCTCTTTGCCAACGGTGAACACTTACGGAGCAAGCGAGCGAGCGAGCCAATCCAAATGAATTGGATAATTTGATCAGCTCGTTGCTGGCCCTTTGTTGCCTCCTGGGAACATTCAATGGCCCAGTTGACCGACCGTCATCTACGGATCTTTGAGCCTCTCTCTATCTCTTTCTCTCTCTATCTCCATCTCTCTTTTTTTTTTCTTGTCACCGATCTTTCCTTACACGAGAACCGCCCCACCGCTTCTCCTCATCTGTGCATATATATTTCTTTTCAATTTATTTTTTATCGGCGTCAAAAAACATATATCTAACAGATGGTTAATGTATCAATCATTAAAATCACAAACATAAGTTCGTTTCCTATTTACGCGAGTCGAGAATGAGTTCAGCATGATATTTTTGTATGAAAGGAATAATAAAAAACGAATAAAGATGACGATCGTATCATCGAATGATGACCTTGCGGAAGACCCGTCATCAGCATCCCATTTTCAGTAGGAAATTGCAAATGACGCGCGATGAATTTCATAGCCAAAGTCGAGGGTTCAAGAACCCTGTACCCTCTGGCATTGGCTTCACGCTTTTCCGCGTTCATAAATATTTACCGGAAGGGAGCAAGAGTGAGAGAGAGAGAGCGAGAGAGAGCGAGAGCGAGAGCGAGAGCGAGCTCGTGCGCGCAAGATCGCAGATAGAGCAACATTTTGCCATTCTGCCATTCTCTCGAATTTAATGAACCGCACTGATTTTTCACGGGCGTGGATGATGCCGAAGGGCGATGTTTGTATCCTTCCTTCGTCGCGCCCTTTCTTCTTCTCCTGGGTTCAGGATGCACCCCATCGAATAGATACAGGATATAGGAACAGAACTCGACTTCTACACCCGACAGTAGAGGAAGACAATAATTTTAAAAAAGCACCTCCTGAAGAGGACGGCGCTTTCGCCAAACTGGCGAGGCATTGTCAGCTGTCGAAGACGAATTATATTCCAAGACTATATATATATATATAGGATAGATCGTATTTTTATTTATACTTCTTCTGCTTTTCGTTCTATCGCCTTATTCTTTCCTAAGCGTCGTTATTATTCCGATGGATATCTAATGACTTCGCATGGGAATGAATAATGCGAGTATATCGGAAAATCATTTTCCGTTACGAAACCCCTCGGAATCTTTATTGGCATTGGTGGAGTATTTTTTAACATTTTCGATTCCATTGAACGTTGTGTAGTTATTTATGGCAAATCCTGTTTAATGAAATGAAACAATAAAATTATCGAGTTTTTGTTGTTTAATATGATTTTGACGATATTCAAGTTTGGAGAATCTTCGACAGAGTCTGTTAATTATATTTCGATATTACATAACGAAGAATTAATTCCCGACTGAAGTGAATTGTTTTGCAGGGACATTCTTACTTGTAGCAGAAGCAGTCTTACTTGATTATCGCTTTAGCCTGTCATGCGAACGACAATGTCCCTTCTTTCAACCCCTTGGCGCACTACAATACTATCAGAGCCCACCCCCAAATCAGACTCGATAATTGAATTTCACGAGTTGGTTACCCAAGACCCTATTGCGGAATGCTTTTGCACTCTCCCCGCCACTCACTAGTGCGCTGCTAAGAGGGTGCAAACCCTCGGTGCCTGCTTAATATCGAATCACAACACTGATTAGGTAATAATGTAATCTTGATTGTATAAATAAAATATAACGTATTTACTAACACTCGCGCGATTTTTATTTAATGGAATAACAAAACGGGGGATTTACGCGATTTATCATAACACAAACACCGACGAAATTACACTTCGAAGAATATTGGGAATAAAAGTTAAATTCCCATCTTCATAACGCAATAACGCAAAATATATTGGTCTCGTCATATTTTTGATCTACAGAAGTATATTTCAAAGCACGGAATAATTATAATATATATCTGGAATTGTGGTTAGATCTTTGTGGAAAGTGATGAAACCGATTGAGAGAACATTAAGCAAGTCCGTCTATTGGTTAATTTTTTACAGGAGTGTGTACGGTTCGGTTGCTTGAGGCGCACGAGTATAGGTGTGTATAGGTGTTTATGATCGTAGATGCAATGCTGGTTAGACGGATGATCCGATGAAAATACGGACAAGCAAACTGACAGGCCGGAGCTTCACGTTCATTAGCCGCTATTCAGTTCAACGGGCCAACTGCGAGGGTGGATCTGACTCGGTGGCTGCTGGAATGCTCGACATGTTACTCCATCCTCGCACATAATTACGAGAGCGTAGCTCTTCAAACGTTGCTGCTGCTGTACGATACGAAGCTCGCGTTTGCCACCTCGAACCTACGTTTCCTTGCGCAACGCTCTCTCCGATTTAACCGCGATTCGCAAAAAGTTCAATAGTTACGCGAGGAGATAGGTCATGCGAAATAATAGTCCACGTAGTAATTATGTATTCCAACGTGGTAGACATTATTTCATTTCACGTTGTTACGTAATCAGAAGAAAAAAAAAAAAGGATATTTCATTTTATATTTGTATAATTTAAAAATAAACGATAATAATAATAATAATAATATTGAATAAATTATTCAATTGAAATTAACGGTTCTCTTAACGGTTTTGTTGTTAACCGAATCGAGACTTTGAAATAATTGAGAATTACAACGAAAAAAAAAAAAAAAAAAAAACCA
>JABFQA010000082.1:0-29661 GCA_022817065.1 Probaryconus sp. ZL-2020
ACAAAAAAAAAAAAAAAAAAAAAAAAAAAAAAAACACGATGGAAAAGAAATACACATGTGGCGCAGAAGTTTGATCCGCGGAATGCGAAAGAGAGTCGGTCGTGGCACCGTCTGTGCCCTGTTAATCCAGACTAATTCCCAGACAGCGAAGGAGACCTCGTCTCTTTCTGCCATTGGTCTAATGGAACTAAAACGGTCAGAACGTCTGTCCGGCCGTAACGTTAAGTTTATGGCATTGAAAAAAAGAAGCTCTTTATCTCTCTCCCTTGGCCGTAGCCGAGAGAAAAAGGACCGCAGAAAAGAGTTAGAAAAAAGAACTGCGAACTGATTCGCAGGCTAGTCTTCCACGACGACAAAGACCAATCCTGGTCAAGAACAATGGACTATAAACGGGATTTCTATCTTCGATGAAAATATCATCTTCCCGAAGGTTATTTTATTTTGCATAAACTTTAGACAGACCTGTTTTTTTTTCATTCTTTTTATTTTTTGTTTTTTGAAATTTCAAATATATATTCTATCGATGAATTTTGTCGATGAATATAAATACATTTTCCAACTATATATCAACTGAGGTCAATTATTAATATAAAATATATTAAAAATAAGAATTTTGTTCGGATTTGTTATATTTAAATACTTATTAAATGTCGTTATTGTACAATTATTATATACACAATAAAAGTTTATTAAACTTTAATGTCTATGTGTTAATATTAATACTAATGGTGTCAGAATTATCAAACGTCTACTAATAAAAAAACGATAGGAATATAAATGTATATACTTGATTTTGTTAAAACAAATAGTCATCTTTAATTTTGGAAATGTCATATTCTCTCTATCACGAAACGATGACCTATTTAATAAAATGACTTTTTTGATTGTGATAATTACCATTTATTTAGAGATATATTGAAACATATGTAATGACATATTAATGTTGACCTGTCGCAAGTGACATCTTAATCTCCCCAAAAGACCGTTATTGTAAATTAATTAGTTATCTTCCGACTTTATTTTTATGTTAAAAATGTCAATGATTTCAGTGACTTATCACAAGCATCTGTATTATTAATATATCAACGGTACAGTTTGTATAACTGATTACTGTTCTGTATTATACAAATTTTCATAAAAATGTACTTCTTTTTTTATTATAAAAAGATAAGTTAATAATATCTCACAAAAATCCAACCCTATCTCTCTGTTCCCATAACATTTTTAAATTCTTAAAATCTATTGATTACAAATTTTTAAACAAACGTTAACAAACAACTGTCAGCGAAGTTTTCAGGAGCAAAAAGAAAAAAAAAAGGAAAAGGAGCGTTGAAAATTGTTTTCACGAGTCACGTTTGTGGAATGTTTTGAAATTTTTCGAAAACTGCTCGAAAAGAAGAAACACGAAAAGGTTTAAAATAAGAAAGAAACCGATGTTGGTGAAAGGTATCGTAAGTAATGAGTGAGTCATTAATTACATCAGCAGACAAATAAGCAGGAAGTGAAAAATTGGTTTTTACAGAGAAATGGCGAAGGCGCCGTAAAAAGAATTTGACGGAAGAAAATGACGTCGACGAACAAGAAGAGTTGAGGTGAGAAAGGAAAATGATACACGAAATAGAAAATAAAACAAAAAGAGACAGAAAAAAAAAGAGAGAGAGACAAAGTTTGTGGAGCCCTACCGGGCGCGGTTAATACGCCCACGCATTCTGACTGGTAGCTTCCGAAGGTCGTGACGGTCATAAATTTTGGCAACAGGGTAGGGAAGCAACCCTCGTTCTGGAAAGGTTTTAACTTCAACGGGGGTTGACCTTGTAGCTAGCGTATAACTGCGAAGGCGAAACGCCAAATTAACACGTACGCCATTTTCAATAAGTAAGACAAATGCTATATAATAATCTTTTCTTTGCATTTTAAATTGTTCGACTCCGTAGAATTGCAAGAGAATTGAGAAAAAATGGTTTACATAAAAATTGTTGCGATTCGTACAGAAATAAAAAAAAAAAAAGATTTTTTTTTCCACTCTAAGGAGAAATTCTACTTTAAATAATTCTTTTCTTTTTTTTCATGTATATATATATTGTTTATACAATTTATATTAGTTTTCACGGAAGATGAATGGAAAAAAATGTAGGTTAGAATAAAGATAAGAGTTTCCCAGTAATTGAAATTTTGAAGCAATTAAGTTCGTAACATTTTCTTAGATTCATGGAATCGTCGAAAAATAAAGCGGATAATCATACGGTTTTACGGGTTCTTAACACACTTTATTATCACGTGATTTAAAATTATTATGTCCTAATTAAGTATGTGATACTTTAAATTTCATTCCCATTAATTGAGGAATCATTTCCAAGTAATCGTGCAGAAAGTATCGACAAAGATTCATCAAATTTCTATTGACATTAACACATTGTCTGTTAACACAAAAGCACATGTTTTGTCTTTTTTCTGATTGCGACTGTCATGTCTTACTGTCATTTTTCATCTTTCTTTGTTTTGTGTTAGTAAATTTAGTACAGATAATGTGTTAATGAGTCAAGATAAAAATTGTATATTTTCTTATTTATGAAATATCTGACTCTATTCAAAGTATTACATCACACTTGTATTAAAAATGTTTATATTGATTTTAAAAATATTTCAAAATATTCTTATCTAATATGATAAGGTTTAAACGGAATAAACTATAATTAACAATCAAATTAACAATTTCTTCAATTAATTTAATTCAACAAATGAATATCAATACTTCTAACTGAATTTGTTATTAACACTTTATCTGAGGAAAACGCACTAAAAAGCACTAAAAAGGACAGAGATAATTGTAAACATATTAGCGAGAAGAAGACAAAATTGTCTTTTCCAGATAAAGAGTTAAAAGAAAGACCAATAAAAAATTTTGATGAAATCTATGTTGTAGAAATGTCCATGCATCATGTTACAAAAATAACACAAAGTAAAATAGTAATAAGATTCTAGTTGTTGTTGTTCTTTTATCGTATCTTTAACATTAAATACTATCTCTTATACTAATGAATTAAATACCAATTTTTAATTATTCTAATCCGAGAGAATACTGAGAAAAATCCGAATGATTAAGAGTGGGTCAACGTTGTTAATTGAATTGTGTTTTTTTTTTCTTTTAATTCTGAAAATCTTCAAATTAGACCATTTCAAGTCTATAATTAATACAAGTAAAAAAATTAATAAAATTTTGAGAATTCCTTCATGGAATTATCATAAAAGTCTAACGTTCATTATAACACAAACGATAGAAACAATCAAAGTTCAAATTTAGAAATTACACACAAAAGATTTGTAACATCATTAAACGAAACAGATTTACCGATACTATTTTCTAACACATTTTTTTTTTTTCTTCTATTTTCTTAATTATAATTATATTTTTTGATATTTAAAACCGAAGCACAATTACTTCAACAACTCCGACAAACAAAATATATGAAAACATTAATAAAGTTTTATTGAAAAACGCGGTATAATTTTTGAATTGAATTATGCGCGAATAAAGAGTAGAACGTAATCGCGCATACAGTTATTAGAATCAACTCGCGTAGGTGTTACGACCTACCGCAATTCGCTGCAGTACGAGTTCCGTTGAAACCGAGAAAGAACAAAATGACGTGGACAGGTCATAAAAATCAAAAATACTTTGTTCTGCATTCTTTAACCGCTCTAATGAATATATCATGAACCTTCAAAAAACATTTAGCAAGCTCGTCACATATCATCGATTTGAATAAAAATGTATATTCATTTCAAGAGCGAAAATTAACTACTGTTCGTTGTATTTGCGAGATTTATTACCGGCGAAGGAAAAAAAAAAAAATTCATCCTTGGTTTTAATGATAGTTCTAAATGTCATCAGCAGCGTAATTTTGATAAAATTATTATGTTTCAATGTCGTCCAAAATATTGCAACGTCTTTTACAACGTAGAAAATAGACGCTATTAACCACGAGATAACATTAATTTTTCTTATTTTACGCAACACATTAAAGCCAAAATAACGATAGTCATTTTTGCATAAAAGTTTTTTCTTCTTCTTCTTCTTTTGTGTAAGCGCATTATTTATTGTAACAATATATAAGTCCTTCCAATGCGCGCAAAAGTGTTTATAATCTTTATTCGCGGAAGAGGAAGTAATTTATAATTTATGCATTAATTAAAGTCTGTTCATTGTCAGGAAAACGAAAGTGTAATATGAAATCGATAATGTCACATAAAGCGACGTTGTTTTATACATTAAAAAGATAGACATTTGATCTTGAAGGACCTCAAGTTTACGCCCACTTGATTTCTTCCTCGTTCGAAGGACCTTTCGTATAATTATTGGAAATTGAAATATGATAGTTTCGACAGAAGAAGAGATAATCAATTTACATTATGAGATAAATGTTGTGTGCGCGTTTAATTAACTGCGTAACGATGCGACAAAAAAAAAAATTACTCGATTAGTCTTATTATAAAAATAAAATAGTTTAACTGACAGAACAAAGTTTGATTTTTTTTTTTTTTTTTTTTTAGTATCTGTTGGTTGTGTTTGTTCTGAAATTTTTGACTTGCTCGTGGAAACGATAAGATCGTTAACGACAAGAATGCGTTAATCATTGAATAACAACAAGTGAAGTTGAAAAATTGACAATCTGCTGAAATGTGTTCGTTTTAATTCTTATATCGTCTTGGTCAGGTCCAAAATTCAGTATTGTGACAAAAATAATGTCAATCCGTCTAAATGGCTTTTTTTTGTCCGTTTTCATTATTTTTATCATCATCCGACTGTTCGAAGCGCTTTTAAATGGATGTTTGAGTAAATGCCGCAAATAAAATTAACTGATACGGCCGTGAAAGATATTTTATAATGAATGTTCTCGACCTTGAATAAATGACAATGGCAATATTCGATATAACTGAATCCCGATAATGAAAAACAATGTCATTACTCAGTAAAACGAATGCATGCAAAAAAAAAAAGAATCATAAGCGAGACATTAAACGCAGCGACGGTAATTCGAGAGGTGACATAATAGAGTTAAAGTGCAGGAAGTCGAGTCATTTGTTGTCGATTGAAGAATGTTATAAAGCTTATGCTCGTGACTCGTCTCGCGGAGATGTTTCAGAGGTTCCTCTCTAAGGGAGATTGCCTAATGCTGCCCACCGTTCAGCCTTGGGCCCTTTTAAACGCATTAAAAGCCTAACGAAACGACACAACTAACTCGCGTCGCGCTAAATCAAGCGCTTCTCGTAAAATTTCTGACACCATGGCCGACGATTAAGCTTTTAAATGAGCACTTGATCACGCGCGACACTCCAGGGTCAAGAATCTGCAAAAGCCCCCGAAGTGTCCTCGTTATTAATTCAACGATTCAATTGGCCGATATAAACGGCCAATTGGTAACACGTAAACGATTCTTTAACACCGTGAGAATATCATTTGTCAGTTGAATTGATCGTTAAATTGGCAAAAGATTCGTCAGCAGAACATTCAAAAATTATTAACTGAAAAAAAAACACCAAAAAAGTTTTCTCAATATACATTTTGCTTTTCCAATCAGTCATATTCCAAATCAGTGCACTTGATCATTTTTGTGTTTCTTCAGCAACAGATTTTTTTTTTTTTTTTGGTTTAATTGTAAAAAACGACATTCCCTAGACAATGTAAAAGTTATTGTGAAAATTAAAAATATATATTAACTACGTAATATATAAATCCATAAGTCTCGGTTGAATAATAAAGTCACGTATTTGATTATCAATAGCTGTCGTCGAAATAATTATAGCACGTATTATGATGTGCAAACTGAGAAAAATCAGGAACTTATTTCTGCAACGCTTACTTTCAAACGCGAAGCAGTGCATTATACGTTAAATTGTTTCAACGAGGCAAGGTCATCCAATGAATCGATGCCTCTTATCAGCAAACATAATCAAGGCATATTGATTTTTCCGACAGCTTATATTGCAGCGTGTAATGCAATTGATCTTTTAACTGCAATTTCAATTCAGTTGAAACACACAAAAGAAAAAAAACAATGAACGAACAATGAAAAACTACAAAACAGAGAAAAAAAGGGAGGGGGAAAGCAAACGATTTCAAACATTTAAAATGTTTCATATTTTCGTGATTACACTGTTAAAAAAGTCTGTAAATTTCAAGTTTATATAATGTAAAATTAAAGTTCAAGTTTAAATGCTGACCAATTAGTTTACTTTAAATTGCTTTACATTTTCATCATTTAAACTTGAACTTTAATTTTACAGTATATACACTTGAAATTTACAGAATTTTTTTAAAGTGTAGTTTGAGATTTGAATTTGCGAGATGTATTATTGAGTTCTTTGTTTCGTTTCGTTAAACTGAAGTTGATAGCCGTATCAGTATCGTGCATAAGAAGTTATTGTCGCAAATGGAAAGTATAGTGCGATGGAAATAGAAACTAAGAGAATCGTCTGACATTGATCGTGGCCGATAATAAGTGTTTGCTCTTTGTCAGCTCAAGGCTCGCACAGCAAACCGGTCACCCTCTTATGCGACAAACACAAATATCTTATTGCAGTGACGACTATTGTTTGACGAAGGATGGTGATAGGTCATGGATGGCAACAGACCAGCTGCACACAATACAGCAAACATCTTTCGTTGTTCTCCCTCCAACAGCCTAATGACTGAATATTTAAAAGTCATCTTTCGCTCATAAAAAGGCCGTTAAACAATTTTCCAATTTCTATCACTTATAGCTTTACAATTTTTTTCTTTTCTTTTCTGTTTCTGTTTCTTTTTTTTTTTTTTTTAATAAACGTATTATTATTCGCAAAGCAATTTTCTGCGAGCTTTTTTTTACGAGATCCTAAATTATGATGTGTATAAAGAAAATGATAATGGCTATCTGGTGGGCAGTAGTTTCAATATTTAATGAGCAAACAGTCACTCGATACGGTCCCAGTTCATCGTAAGCAAAAGCACCGGACATTCGCGGCTTATCGTTCCTGACGTCACCGTATCGATTTTCCACTCGCGAAAACAAAATGGTTTCATCTTTATGACAATTGATTGTTTAATAAGGACTCCTCTGAAATATTTTAAACGCGATTGTTCGCAGCGACGATATGTCTGTCACGTTTTTGTTCGAATGTATACAAAGCACGAGCAACGTTTTATTATAATTTATGAAGCGTCTTTTTCCGACTGAATCAAGATCCTTTTTTATTTTTGCAATTTCTCTTGTAATTAGAATTGCATTAATGTAAACGTAATGCAATCGAAAGTTTGAGACGCAGCATTTTCTAACGTCGAGTTCATTGTCCTCCACACATGAAAGGCATCTGCCATAAAGTGGCATTCAATGCCAGTGCTTTCTTTGGAAACACGAGCAATCTCACTCTTTTTCCTCTCAGTGCACGAGTTTATGACTAATGCTACAACTGTTATAGATAAACGATCTTGATTTATAATAAGATACAGATTCATGAACCAACATAATTATGGATTTTTTTTTCTTTTGAATGTATTAATAGTTTCCAAATTTATCTGACGTTACTAAGAGTGTGCAAAAAAAAAAAAAATACACTTGTTATTTTCTATTTCTACACTGAGAAAATGATTTGGTTTATTTCACAAATTCTAAGGTTAAAAAACATTTGGTAAACGTGCTACTAAATGTTTAGTTGAAATTACCAAAAACACGTGATTTAGTTAACTCAACTATTTTTCTCAGTTTATTTTCAAAAATTCTGAAATTGGTAAACATTTTTAAATGACTATGAAATAATATGTCATTAATACCGCATTGAATGAGGCATCGTAATGTGAAATGCTCGTGATCCCATTAGCAGAGTGCACAACTAGAGACAAATAAAGTTTGCATCGACGACCCAGTTCCTTCACATGAAATAGAGGGTTCGATGATTCGTTCCGTTAACACGTCGATAACCGCAATCTGAATGTTCCTATACCAATACTAACAACAACACAAACCATAATCTATAAAAGTCATTTAAGTTCGTTGACCCAAAATGCGCCTGTCTCCCCTAATTGGTTGACCCAAATTTTTCTTCGTCTATTTATTATCGCTATCGAATACATTTATATCAAATATTTATTCACGTATTTTACGTTAAAACTTTATAGAAATACAAATTGACTTTTGTTTGATTAAACCTAGAATTCATTTTTGATTTCCTTTAATTTGTTTTTCCAACAGTTAATAGTTAATAAATTATATGTATTTGTGTAACATATTTTTCTATGAAATATCATAGTTAACAAACACAGTTAAACTCGATTCAAAAATGATTACGCGAGAAATAATATTAGAATTAAATTTAATTTGTCGAGGTTCTACAGAGTCATGAACTATTTCTTAATTTTCTGTTATGTTATAGGTCAATGCACCTTATCCACGGCGATGTCGTGTGGCATGTTATAATGCTGACATTACTGTGGTACTTCCTAGAGTAACGACCCTCGAACTTAACTCCAACGGTTTTACAAATAAGGTTAGTAAACCCACTTGATAGCAGTCTATTTATTCACGAGGCAATACGTCAACCAAAAATAGTACCATCCTGTGTGTTATTCTACATAACAAAAATTTACTTTCAAAGAGAGCCCACAACTTCAATTTCTTATGTAATAGTTGCTGAATTTTATTATCTATATATGTCATATAAATTACAAGAAATACAAGAAAAATGACTAATAAATAAAAAATTTGTCAAAATAATTACACTATTCCAAGATTTTGTTAAGTGCCACAAAATTGAAAGAAAAAGAAGATCACTTTGTAAATGTTCGAGATATTTATATCAATTTTTCTTATTTCCAGACTTATCATTTATTAATTCTTGAAATGTAAGTATTCAAACTGAAGAATTCCTTTCCAGTTTATCTGTAAGTGCTAAATCATTTTTCTGAATGCACGTCACATTTGAATATGTTCCCCTTGCAGGATGAATGCGTACTTGAAAGAGAGTTCATTTCGCTACATTTTATGCACCGAGGCTTAGTACTCTTGCGTTGACCCTGAAGATTCAAGAGCAACGGTTGAACGTTCGTAGTACGAGCGAATCTTTTTCTGAACATTATGAATAACTATCTCTAATAGCTTTTGAATAATTTATTGTCTATTGCATTAACATATAAAGATATATCGGTAATAATATTTATTGTATTTTGTGTTCATTGTTATTATCATATCCGAAGAAAATATTAATTTGTTTGTAAATGAGTAATTGTCCGTTTGATATATTACTCAAAAGAAAAAGATTTTCCTATTTCTTCACGAGGCCCTAAATCGAGGACGATGTGACGACATAGCAAGTATTGCCAGAGAAGAAACGTTGTTTAATTGAACGACGAATGTATACCGTGGCAGACGCGGTTCGTTGGCCGAAGAATTGTTTTGCAAAACGATCGACTAGTCAAAGGCCGAAGAGACATCGAATGAATTCGTGACTCACGCTCTGTAACGCATTTATATGACATTATCACGTAAAATAAAGATTCGCAATAAATTCATTAAATTCTCTTCTTTTTTAATTACTTATTCTAATACTTTTTTCTAATATTCTAATATTCTAATCTAATGAATGATGTACCGATAATTCTAGTTCAATCAACTGAAGAAATTATTTGCTCAGATAACAATAATCTATTTAAGTAAGAAAAATTTTTCTTTGAAATTAATAACAACGAATGAGCATCGACCGATGATTTTAAAAGAATTTTGATTTAGATAAAATTATCATGACTATTTAAAAATGATCTTCATCTGAAAGAATTGAATATTCGTCGTCGCCAAATAATCTAAGCAAATGGTCTGTTTTGACAGTTTTAATTCTGTTTGAACGTGAAAATAATTTATAAAAGTTGATAACGTAATTAATTATGTTAATCGACTAATTCGTGTCAATGAAAAATAGAATAGGTGACTCCCGAAAGTAAGTGTCACGTGGAAATTTCATAGTCCCAGCTGTAAACTTTTCCCGTAAGTCACACGCATACGGAGTTTATCTGAATAAATTGAACCGATTCTATTCTTAGACAAGTGTGACGTCATTCCTTCAGAATCATCGTAATTCCACGCGGATGGAAAAAAGGTCAACGAACTCGGACTCTCGTGTATTTTTATTTTCGTAAAATCTGACACGTTGTCGGTATCGAGGTCAGATCGATATTACGTCTAACTCGCGATAAGAGCGTTCGATGTAAACTGATAAAACCCGAGGACATTTTCACAATCGCAATTCAGATTTCAGCAACCATTTCTGATAATCCGAGACAGAGATTATCAAATAGGAAGGAACAACGCACTGGAATATTTTATGTCAACCGATCTATTATCAAAGGTCTTATTTGCGACATTTATTTCGGTTGATTTCAACGTGCGATATCATTCTAAAAATTCGTAATATCAGCAAACATTAGGAAATGATTATTTTAAGATCTCACGTCAGGCAAAATATTGATTTCAGATGAAGAAGAAGTCATTGTCCTGAAAATGATATTATTACACTGGTTTCAATGGTAACGGTTTTTGCTTTTTCAATTTTCTCAGATTCACGTTCAATGATAGTTATTGAAATGATGATTCTCTAATACGAGTTATTATGTTTTCAAACCAAAAGAAAATATGAAAGTTACTTCTTTTTTTCCTTTGCATTAAGTACACTGAGAAAAAGGTATAGTGAAATTTTCACTAAGACATTTTCTGATAAAAGTTGTAAATTTTACAATACTGTACGTAAAAATGTAAAAGATGTATTAGACATTTACAAATATATACTTTGTACATTTTCTAATACAGTATTGTAAAATATGTAACTTGTATCCAAATTTTTCTTAGCGTTTACAATTAATCACGTTTCCTTATACTTTATTTTAAATGTTAATATAATTTTTCTTCTCAGTGTTATATAAAAAACGAAATGATCAAAAGCCATTTTTTCTTCATTGAACCTCATCAAGTGACAATCGATTGGTATTGTAATAAGAAGTTGACCAAAGACTAATAGCGAAGAAATGCAGTAGTTGCGAAAGCAAACACGGAAGAGGTGAAATATCAGGTTTGAGAACGCAAGCGTAACGCCGTGTTGTGGTAGGGAAGGATTGAAATCGAGTCAACGTACGCGTAATAGATTCATGCACAATCTCGTGTTCTAAAGTGAAAAGAAAAGAAATGCATTTGAATTCAATTACTGGAAAAGTTTGATTTAATTATAGCATTCTCATTTGCGTCGCTTGTGTAAGGCTTATTAACTTGTAACGCGATGAAAGTCACAGCAGCTTTTGCTGTAACATCGTGGCCTCTTGTGCAAAAGTACTGACGATTATTCTCGTGCCAGTGGTTCTTAGAAAATTTCATTCTAATCCCTCTTCCTAAAACAACGTCAAAAACGTAAATCCATACAAAAAAAAAAAAAAGAAAGAAAGAGACCCTTGAATATTAAAAATATTAAAGACTACGATCTTTTGCAAAAATTGTATTATTTGCAAAAAACGCCATTCTTTAGAAAAGTGACTTTTTTCCAAAACGAAAAAACGAAAGAAAAAGAATGAAATAATGATAAAAAGAAACGGGACAAAAAATTGTAAAACGCAACGTGGAAAATGTGCTAAGTCTAGCGCGCGTTAATCGCGAGTTGTTTGCCTGGCGAAGCTGCGGTCATTGCCCCATTGCAGTTCTCACTCTCACATTTTGCATCTCTTGCTCTCGGCGCTTGCTCTCTTTTCCATCACTCGAGCCGTCTTTCTCGGGTAGTTGTTGCGCATTGTTTTAATAGCTCCCTCGTGATGCTTTCTCCGGAGAGAGACGGAGACAGTACGAGGGAACGACGGAAAGACAGAGACAGACGATGGAATTAGAAAGACAGGGACAGATGGACGAGGAGCGAGAAAGAGAGAGAGAGAGAGGGGGGAGAGGGAGAGAAGATATGATACGTAGAACAAGCAGCTCTTACCTGACGGCAAATCATCGAGCGCTTGACCTGGCCTCTTTTTATTGCGCGGGCGATGGTGCCCCGTTCTTCAAACTTCGAATTTCAGATACCGATCGAAGTAGGATACAGGCTGACCTCGATGACGTGCCTTTTTATCTGACCTATAAATCGGAGAAGTCATTGTTGTATTTCCTATGGAAGTACGAAACAAAAAAAAAATAGAATTAATCTTTCGAGTCGAGTACGGGACTTTTATGATGATACCAGAAGAAGCGTAATGGACCAGCAAAAACTAGACACGTGCTTTGTTCCACTCTAAAAACGAGTACCTTCGTTTAAGGTTATTAAGTAGTCTAAGTTTTTAATTTTTTTACTGTAAGCAATTCTTTGAAAAAATTGTATTTCCTTAATTTGAGACATTGGTGACTTAATTATTCCTGTCATGTGTATAGATTTACATAATTTTTCGTAACTATATACAATTAGGAGTTTTTTCAAACGTTTTTCATCTTATTATAAGACACCATAAAAAGACTTAATTTACGAACAATTTTCTTTGGCGATTCCTCATTGTTCCCTATAGGTTTGAAAATGACTTTTATGCAACAGATAATTGTAAAACGACCAGTTTTTTTTTACATTCAATTTTTCTTCTCAGATACCTGAGATTATGCGTGCGTTATGAAAGATCTTAGGTGACAAGACTTTCTAAATGACATTAAATAATCTCGAGTTTGAAAAATCAAAATTTTCACGCTGTGCCACAGAGAAAAAAATATCCTGGTTAATTGAACTTTTCTCGTGATAACTACAGTTTTCGGTCACTATAACCAAAGTTTTGGTTGTACTGAAAACTTTAGTTATCATGAAAATTAACTATATGCAGTAGTTAATATAACCAAATTTTTTTCCGAGTGTAAAGTTCCACGGTAAAAACAATCTCGACGTTGCATGTGTCCGAAATTCTCATCGATTAATTCATCGAAGTTAATTTTTGCAAAATCTTTACTAAAGTTAGTTTTGCAATTTTTCTCTGAATGTTAGTTTTTACAAATATTTTAGTGAAGTTTGTTTTTGCAAATTCTTTAGTGAAGATAATTTTTGCAATTTTTTTAGTGAAAATCAATGTTACAGATTTTTTTGCAATTATTCGATGAATTAATCGATGAGAACTTCAGACACATGACGTTGCGGTGATTCTAAATAATGCCGCTCTTCTATTTCAGTTAATTTCCTGAAATTGAGTCACTAATTTTAACCAATACCAATACTTCTAATTTTAAACAAAATAGTGCGTATTTCGTCAAAATAAATTCAGACGTCCTACTTTGCGACTCAAATATTTAAACAGTATATTTAGATTTTTTTTACCATGTCGGCTTAAATATAAAAACAAAGTAATTGTTCGCGACCAGTTTCTTAATATAATCCTTCGACTCATTAAAATTTTCTGATGAAAATTCTTCGCGAGATCAATCGATCAATTTCGCGATGAAATCATGTAAGAAATTTCGAATTGATGATAAGAAGAGAGAAAAGACGAGGAATTTCGATGTTATGCGGCGAGAAAACTAGTACCAGCATCGCATAATATAAGGAGTGGCAAGTTCGCTCGGGGGGGTAGGAGGGTGGGGCGCAGGGGAGGGGGGCAAATGTGACCTAATACGGGGCCAATCACCTCGTGCGCCACAGTAGAGTTCGCGCACCGCGATCGCAAGTTTCTATTTGTATCTCATTACTTGCGAACGACCGTTTAGCCGTTGCGAATTTAGAGCCACCAGCTTGGCCTCCACCCTTTGCCCCCCTTCCTCCTCCCTCCCCCCCCTCCTCGCCACTCTACTTACAAGCTACGTTGTCTCATGCTATTCTTGAAGAACCAATGTTCATTGATCCCGTACGTCTATGTCGACGTGAATAAATATATAAAAACAATTTCATTCGTTTTATCTAATCTATATTCATTTAACCTAAACTCGTGGAAAGCTCATGAAAATATCGAACGCTGATGTTCAGCAAATTTTGATTCGGACGACATCTTTGAACGAAGAATTTTTTGGAAATAATTCTTCACGAAGATCATTAAGACAAGAGAAGATTTTTTTTGTCGAGAAAAATTTTTCTGTCGACAAAAACTTTTTTTACTAGAAATTTACTAGAAATTACTAGTAAATTCAGTAGAAAACATCATAAATATCGTTTACGCCAAAATTTTATCCTCACTTTACCATAAAGTATAATAATTTTTCATAAAACTTTTTTCTCAGTGTATCCAATTTTAAACCGTTACAATCGACTTTATTTCGATCATTTCTACACATAACGTATTGAAAAAAAAAGAAGAAAAAAATTGACGAGGATGAGCATTGAATGAAGAATGAATAAAAATGTAGCAGGAAAGGAAACAATGAATCGATCCTTGTAAAGTCGTAAGTTGTGTCGGCGGTGTGTCGCGGCACATGTCAATGTCCTGCTCATTATTCAGCGCAAGTACGCTGCACTTTGTGGATCGGTTGCGGTGTTAGTACGGATCGGCGGGGGCGTTGGGGGCGTCGCGCTCGCAGCGCCGAGACTACAACAGCACGTAAGGGTCGTTGCCTCCGAGATTTTTGCACGCCGCTCTTCTTTGCCAGAGTTCTCTTGTTCTATTTTATTCTACTTTGCACGCTGTCACGGCAAACCTGCCGCACGCTTTTATTCATACCCTTATCGCATTTTCCGTGTAACGCGAAGTTATCAAACAAATTTCAACGTTGCAATGTATCAACGTATTCTCTATTCATACTATATACATTTTTTTTTTTTTTTACCAATTATTTTATTTCAACTTTTATTTAACATAAAATCTGCTTTACAGCAAAAATTACCGCAAATATTTTAGCAAACTTTTTTTCAATAGTTATCAGAAAATTTACAATACATTTATGGTAATTTTTGTCTGGAATATATGTCGGAATTTTACGGTAAAATTTTCTGGTAAATTTGTCTGTCTGCGGATAATTGAGTACGTCTGAAAAATGAGATCTAAACAGTTTCAGATTGTGAGGCAGACGTTTTGAAACATCAAACTGATGTTTAGGTTTGGTCTTATTGTAATACAAACATGTTAGTTAGTAAGAACGTTTACTGAGCGTAATGTTTCCTTAGCAGTACCTTGCGTCATAAATGTTCATCAAACACTTGGCATTGAGATGCTTCTTGCTCAATGTCGCGCTTATTACACTTATAAAAATGATAGGAATGATACGAAGCACACGTATCTTAGTCCGATTGACTTGAAATCATTTGAAATGTCGAGGTAATTGAATTATTTTTGAGTATGTGTGGATAACGAGTAGACTTGGAGGATCGAAGTCATGACGAATGCTGGAAAGATGACCTCTGCACGATCTTAAGGTAGCACGCGAAAGAAGAAGAAGAAAAAAAAAAAGATATTCCTCGAGAACAATAATGATATCGTCGGAAATGTGTGAGCTACCGTGCCTCGGAATGCTTCGTCAGTTATTTTTAGTCCCCATGCCGTTACATAAAGTTGTCGTGAATTTTGAAATAATGCGATATCAGCTCCACTTCTTAAACAATTCCATTCAATTTATTTTGCGAACATTTTTCCATCAGTATCATCTGATGCTATGCAAATGAGTTTCGCAAATCGAAATTCTGCGTTCGCTTTTTTTTTTTTGGAGGGGGATATAAATTTTCGGAAATGTGCAGTGCCATTCTCTCACTCTTAAAAATATACGTCTTGATGCAAGACGTCTATTTTTTTCATAGACAGAAAATTGAAGTTTTGAATAGAAACTAATTCCATCTTAAATCTAAAATTTTAATTCTTGAGTCAATATTTCTGTTTTAAGAGTGCTTGAAACGACGAGACACATGAAATTGCGAAAGTGTTTTTTTTTGCGAAATAAACGCGAACGCGTTTGTTTGCAAAATGTGTTTCCAATGAACAGAAAGGGTTGCTAATAATGGTACGAGGCGATAATTGAAAGCGAGTCTAGTAATCGGCAAGGTTGATTCAAATGTCTTTTGGTCCGCGTCCTCGGTAAAATGATCTTGAATGGCCGATTATGGCGAGCCGCGCGAGTCGTGTAATTGACAAGTCCAATTACGCAGACGGTTTCGTCTCAATGACGCGTCTCCCGTTACAAGTACGTTACTTTGTAATCGCATACAAAACGCGTTCGTTCGATTAAAGACGATTTCATTGCCTTTTCTTTTTTACATATGTAAAACACAAACTTTTCTAAACAACTTAATTGTTCAAACCACAATTCGTACTGTTAAATAGCAAATTAATTTCATTAGATAATCAATATTGCCCAAAAGAAATGAATTTTTCTTCGAATGGCCAGCTGCGAACAAAGGTTATCAAATTCATCAGACTTAAAGTCTCGCAAAATATTTTTATTCAATCGCACATTGCTAAGGTCCGTCAAGGATGACTTTATCAATGAAAGAACTGGAGACACTCGCAAATAACGGTTGTTATCGAGTTATGAGTATCGTTTCTGTTCAACGGCTGGTCTTTCTCAATTCTTCGAACCTAAAACTAAATCGAAATCATTTTTTAAGCCCCTTCGATCAAAATAGTATTTACTTTTTTTTTTTTTATATATATTCTGTTAACGATAATTAATCTAAATCAAAATTCTTCGAAGGTATCCATTAAACTTCATTGACGATCTTTTATATAAAAATCATCAGTTATAAATAACGTCAAACGTCTCTTTGTTCAAGTTTCTATATAAATATAAATGACTGTAAAATTAGATATGATATATATATATAAATGTTTTAGTTAAATTAGTTATAGTGAACGAACACAACTAGAATCGATAAAGGCGAATTAACGAGATCAAATATGAGCGATTATATTAATTAAATGAGCATGAAAATTACGATTTCAATGACTCGAGCAAGTGAACTCTTTGTGAACTCTTTGCGAAGAATGAAGCCTATTTACTACATAAAGCGACCGATAAGTAGTCTGGGTGGTTCAAGGGCACCGCGTCTGGTCATGGCCTGTCATGATTTCATTAATTATTCGCCAGTTCATGAGATCGCCATACGATCGTCACTTCAACAGTTTCAACACAATTTTGTATTACTGATTAATTACATGGGCAATCAACTTTAATGTTGTTGTTTTGTAAAGTGACTCGTAATTTTTCAATGAAATTTGTCATTAACAATCCGATTATGAACAAAATATGAAATAAAAACTTTAGACTATAAAATAATGATTCTTCGGAGTTTCAAGCTCGAACATTTCGAAATCGTTTTTAGATATATATATATATATACAATAAAAGAAAAATAAAATGTGATATATTATTTAACAAAAAATTATTTTTATCTGCAAACGGTTGCTTAATAAATTAATGTATAAATTAATCGAGTTAAAACAAATGAAAGAGTCAATCACGAAACGTCATAATTTTTTATCAAATTAAATCAAAATTGGCTAATGATCAATTATGATATATTTAATTTTGTCGATTAACAATATTTATTAACTTCGCAATTCGCTTATTTGATGTTTTGATACCTGAATGATTTTACAAACGTGTCGTAAAATATTCAGTATCTACAAAAAATATATCTAATATTTAAATTTGTAAAAATAAACTGAATCGTCTCGAAACAATGCTCGCAATACTCTAAATCTCATACTGTGGCAAAATAAATGGCACGAAATTTCTAATAACTTTATATTGCATTATAAATATACGGGATTTGGGCGACGACAAACGATATGCTAAGGAACAATATTTACAATGTTTCACATTTCAACGGTCGATAAATTTCGACAGGAAATAAAGCAATTCGCAATATGTTTGCGAAAATTTGCATAGCGCACAGACGAATCATTCCTGTTACCCAGATGTTGTTTTAATGGGTGAGTGATTTGCTCACGGCAGTACATTGTGTTACTGTCAGGGTTTCGCAGTTAAATTTGCACGTGTTTTTGGATAGTAATTTGGTTAAAGTTATGTCAACTATATTAAACTTACCAACAATCTTAACGTCAGCGCATAATTTTCCGCACCAAAAAATGGTCCCGTAAGTTACAGGAGCTGAAAAAAAAATGACAAATATTTTTATTCTGAGTCATACCGATAATTTTAACAATACAATAATTTTTCGCTTTAAATCATGAATTTTGAGACCATTTAATTTATTTTCCATTCGTTATTTTCTGTTCCATATTTGTGGTGTCGAATGAATAAAAATAACTAATTGTTTGTTTGATCAGCCTTGGATTTTATTTTAATATCGAAAAGTGTCAAAGATTGTGCGTTTCTATTGGTTATAATTACGACAATAAAAATAAAAACTCGTATTAGAAAAATTGTTACTGAATGAATAAATGTTTATGAAACATTGGACAGGGGATATTTTTAAAATTGTTTAATAAGAAAAATTTTTATTAATAAACTATCGCTTGTTGTATTATTAACGTGAATGATATTCGGAATTGGTCAAGGTTGCATTTGATTTTCTGAAAAAAAAAAAAAAAAAAAGAAATCTTTTTTTTATTTTAAGAACAACGCGTGCAGACGCTTTAGCCGCGTATTACCCTGACAGACGCGTCGACAAACCATTTTGTTGATCCAACAAAATTTAAAAACATTCAACAGAACAATATTTATGTCTGCTTCTTCCATGTTACACGCTCGAGCACACGCTAATTTAATATTACTACATTTTCTGTTGCAATTATTTCCGACAATATTTGCACTACCATAATTATCAATATTGAAATACGTTTATTTTGTTAAATGATACATTTTTTTCAATGGCCAATAAATTGAAGTGAAAACCAGATTATTACCATAAAGTTTTCTGTAATCTATCGAAATGATTAAACATTTAAAAACGATTTGTGGTAAAATTAATACCAAGTGTTGAAACGTGTCCTCAACTATTTATGCTATGAAAAATTGCAAAATATTAACGGATTTTTAATTATCCTTTTTATACTATTTTAGTTATAAGTATATATATTTAATCAAGGTATCATTTATCTCTTAATCTCTTAATAAATGTTTATTGTGTTCTACTGAAAAGAACAAAAAAGAAGCAAATAATTGGTTTTATTGTTAACAAACAAACGGTAGCGATCAATTAATAAGTTTATAGATTCTGTATTATTGAATTACAGTGCCGTTATAAAAGGTGTATATAAAATTATCTAATCTTCTCTCAACCGGTTTCTGGGCTACTATTACTCTCAACTCAAATCATTATATAGATTCGAGAAAATCGTTTTTATAATCATAACTACTACTTCATTTTGGTGAATTATGTATCGAGAAGTAGTAATAACAAAACTTTTTGTTTAATGTTATATTTTTCCACAGCATTCAGTAATTTTTCGATTTGATATCATTAAAATCATTTAAAAAGAAGAAAAATACATAATTGAAAATTCAGTTAAATGTTCTGTTTCGAATAAAAAATGTATTCAAGTCAAATAAATTTTGTACGGTACACGAAGAATGATGCATTTCCTAAAAGCGCGTAAATTCAGATAAATATTTGTTCAGATCTAAATTTGGAAAAGAGGCCGTGACGGGAAAAAATTCATAAAAAAAAAAAAACAGTTACGAGATTGCCACAATTACGACAATTATCATTTGTTGCGAAATCTGGTGACACCAATTTTTTTTTTTCATGCTTTGTCCCTTTTCATCTTTCTGTTTAATGTTATAATTTCATCACAGTTATTATCAGAAGCACCCAAATGATTTTGAGCCGGCGTTTTAAAGTTTCAGATACAACAACATTGATTACTTTGCAATTATAATTTGTTTCATAAGACGACAATTACGTTCCATTTTTCGTCTTATATAAATTTTGTTTATAGAGAGGAGAATTAATGCTCGCAGTCGAAATTCCACATTTTATGAAATTTAAAAATGTTTACTGATATAATGGCGTACTGACGTATCGTGACAAATTACTTTTGCAAAACAAATATATTATCAACGTCTATTAGCAAGATATTAAGAGAACAGATTGACAATATAATAGTTATTCTTGAAAATCACCCTTATTGATAATTTATTAATTCTCCTTTTTCATTTTATCTCACGATCAAAACTATCATCTTTGATGTATTGCTTAATTATATTTATGTTTTCGATGTAATCGATTCATAACAATCGCATATAAATTAGTTCAAGGTACAATATAATAGTTATACCTTCAGTCAGCAATAAAAATGAAGGAAAAATTGCTAATTATATTTTTATTATTAATGTTTATTATGCAATTAATGATATCTCTATTTATAAGATGATATTTTTTTTTCCAATTATAATATATTTATAGTATCTAAAATTAAATGTATATATCAAATGTATACATCGCTTCAGTTTGATCCTAATCTACGAGTATCGACAAATAAAACTGAATGGAAATAAATTTTAAATGCGTCGAAGATTTAATGAGTTTTAGTTTTGAGGTCTTTTTAAATTTGACTCCACAAGTTGCTCTGCAATTAATACACTGAAAAAAAATGTTTAGATGTTACAGCTAAACTCTGTTTATATTTTATATTTTCTAACTGAATCAGCTAGAAATATATCTGATTTAACCAGAAAATATAGAATTGAAACAGAGTTTAACTGTAACACCTAAACATTATTTTCAGTGTGACACAATTTGATGGAAAAGTGGTAACAAAAATTACTCTGTCGTTTCAATTGATTTCAAATGAAATCCAGCAAAATAAAATTTCAACCGATCGTTTAAAAAACCATCATCGTTGGAAGAAAAGAGATTAAAGTAGGTCGTTTCGTTCCATCTTTCTTTCTCCGGTCGCATCATCGAATGCGTGCGTCGGAGGAAGTCGTTGAAAGTCAGCCACGAGCTTCCGCTAAACGATGGCCATGTTTGGATCGCTGCGTTATTAACCCGTCTCTTTGGACAGGAACGAACCGATCTCCGGTTTGGTCGAAGCGAAGTCTCAAGGTCGGGAAGCACCAACGCGTGACCCGTACCAAATCCACGCCAATTTTCAGGATTGGATCTTAAGGACAATCTTGGTGCAAACAAAAAAAAAACATCAAGGACATAGAAAATATACCGTTTTTTAATATACCAAAGAATTTATATTTTTGGGCCGACCGAACATTGGTCGTGATTTTCGTGCTTCAATTCGAATGCGATGAAATTGAAATTGGTCGAACCACCACCAAAATTTTGCCGGCAAAACTTTTGGCTTTTGAGGAGGTGTGTTTTTGTATTGTGTCAAGTTGAATTAATTTTTCGAGATAATACACGAGCCGATTGATTCAGGTATGATAAGTGGTCGCGCGAGTGTGTGTGTGTGTGTGTGTCTGTACGTGTAGGAAGGTTAGATGAGTAGTCTGACTGTAGCGGCTACTGGTGTCACGACGTCGTACAAGGACAAGATCGCATGGTCACGGGTAACCGGTCGTACGCCGCGTTGCCTCGTAGTCACGTTTTCCTCCTCGGACAACGTGGATGAGTATAATCGATGCTAAATTGTCGTCGGCTACGACGTTCTTATTACCGACGCTTGACCCGACTCTGATAACGATGCGTCTTCTTTTACTTAAGAAAACAATCCTCAAGTCTACGAGACGACGATACTCTCACTCAAAAAAAATCTGTTTGCAACAAAAATACAGTCGTTTTAATATGATTATGATTAATATAATTTAACTTATGATGATACTTTTGAGAATATTCCGATAATATATAATAATAACGTATTTTCAACATAAAAGGAAATTATATTTTCCAGTATACCATCTCAGTTCATATTTGTAAAAAATATCATTGTCATAATCGGATTTATACTTAAAGTGTTCCACAGAATCGCGAGTATATTGTTCAGTTAATGATCACCGTAAATCGGTTTATCCCAATAATAATTATTCTTAGTCTAAGAATATATTTCATGACAAGATTTTATTCTTATCACAATCGGAAATATTTTTAACCAAATATTGACCGGAAAATCAGATTGTGATAAGAATAATCGTGTTACGCTAAACAGACCATTTTTTGATTGGCTCCATTTTCTCGTATTTTAACACTTGTCTTTTTTTTTTTTTTTTTTTTTTTTTTTAATGCAAAATTCGACGATTGTAAAATCTTTTAGTCAACCTTTTTTCTTTCTTCTGAAGAAGAACCTGTTGATCGTAAATCAAACAATTTTCAGGATTCTTCACTCTCAATTGGACTCATATCGGATGATAAATTATGCAAAAAGTTTATCGCGAAATATATTCGCGTACGTGGCGATTTCGGTGCTTATACGAAATGTCAATAACGAAACATTGACGAAACAAATACGGTTTATCTCGGTGACTCGAAATTCGTCTCAGACTCAATGCTAATCGTTTGAGATCAAAAGCGATTACGGCTCTTCGAAGACGTCCGATAACGAGAAAAAAATTAATCCCAAGGACAAGGTCGGGATCTTTTCTCGGACGCTATCTCGTGCTTCTTGACGAGTCGTCAGATTATCGCGAGATATTTGAAGTCACAGTCGATACAACCTATGTCCTCGTGTCTTCATATCCCAAGAAAATAATTTCGTCGAAAATTCACGGAACGAGAGAATGATAAACGACAGAAAATAAGACATTGGTAATCGGGCACGAATTTGAGGAATGCTCGTGTTAAGAAATTTGGCAAAATAATTTTCATGTTATTAATGTAAAATCGAATGAATTAAGACGATATGATATATCGGAATAATATAGAATATATTATTTCTTGAAAGTAGATTAAAGAAACTATTAAATATAATGAAAGAAATGACTTTTTTTTTTGAAATTTTGACGCAAAACGTGACCTTCAATAAACAATATTACCGAAATTAGATAGAATTTAATTGTTGATATTTGCAATCAACTGCTTCTTAATAGAATACATAAATTAACTCAAAACCAAAGTGTGTCATAGGCTAATGATGATAAACTTTTAATTATTATTTTGTCAGAATAATATGAAACAAATGTACATTTATAGACAAGCTGAGAATTAAACTGCTCTTAAATGATGAAACATGCAATCTGCGAATTTAATATTTCTTAAATATCGCTTAATAATGCTGATACATAAATTGAACAAATTCATCATTACATATTATCATGTGTTTTTGTTTTTAAAAAAGCACATTAATGTGCAATTACAAGACTTATCCCAATTTATTATAGTATTTAAGATATCATTTTGCGCAAAAATACTAATGCCATTAACTTTAACTGAACTTCAACGGTAATTTTCTGATGTAATAACGAATGTTTCAAAGGAATTATTTCTTTTCTGGTTAATCACTTTTTTTTATATATATATATATATTTATTACGAATCACTGAACAAAGGAGAAATATTTTGATACAGTTAATTAGTTTTTTTTTTTTATTTATTGATTTGTTTATTTATTTGAGAAACTTGGTGTTTTGTAATGTCACAATTTTCACAAACATCAAAACATGTGTTATACAAAAATAATAACGTAATGTGGTAATGGAGAATTTATAGTAGCACTGAATTCCTCTACATCGTTACATGAATTATGTAAAGAAATCTTATTTCCTTGTAACTTTCTTTTCGTTTAGGGCCTCACCTTACTGGCATAAATTTAGCTGTAGATTAATTCTCCAATTACATAATCAAACTACTATCTACAAGTTTGTTACGTTTACTTCCCTTGTTATAACAAAAGTAACAAAAAATTTTGCGTTTCTTAACAAAATTAATTCTGAACACTACACGCAGAAATAAATTCGTAAAAAAATTACCATACTTTATGGTAACGCAGTTACAAAAACAACATTGGGGAATATTTATTATCAAGTATGGTAAAAATTTACTATAATTCATGCTAAATTATGCTAAAACTGTATAAAGTTTTTTTGGTCACTAAAACTAAAGATTTGGTTTTCGCGCAAATCAACTATCGCAAGCAGTTGATAAAACGAAATTTTTTTTTTTTCTGAGTGTAGAAGGTTCACGTGGCGAACGAGAGTGCGGGTGGGAAAAGAAAAGCGAACAGCCGGCCGTGTGTCATAGTGGTCGGAAGAGAGCGTGAACGGCTCAAACGTACAAACCTGGCCGTCCGACACTCGGCAGGTACTGGTTTCGGCCACGTTTCCTGTTGCCCTCGTTCTTTGTTTCTTTTTTTTTTTCACTCCTTTTTTTTTCACTCGCTCTCTTTCTTCGCGTCTACTCTCTTACCTCGTCTTTTTCGTCTTTCTCTTTCTCGTTCTCTGTCGCCGTTAATGTTCCTCTGTCTTTCTTTCATTCTTTTTTCTTACGTAAAAACGAAACGAGGGAGCGGGTGTTATTAACAGGCGCGAGTGGCGTGCCAACCACCGTTTCCAGCCCGTCGCACTCGACATCGCACAATGTAGTTCACGTGTCTGTATACTATTTATAATTTCTAACTAATTTCGTAATTTACCCTTGTTTAATAAGATTTGCTGATAGAAACGCGGATAACCGAATACACTGAAACGCATTCGATCAAAGTTCGCCGAGGTGTTATCAATCGCGAAGGAAAATTGCGTATATAAATTTTGCCAGAAGACAAAATCCTTTGCCGGGACCAGTTTTTGTTCGAATTATAAAATCTCTATAACTTTTTTGTTTGGAAAATTAATTAAATGAAACAAACCGAACGAATGATTTAGGAAAGAAATAACGATGTGCAATTAAATATGAATAAATGAAGAAACAGGGTGAGAGGAGCAGGTAAAAAGCAGAAACAAAAAAAGAAAGAAAAAAATGGTAGAAAAAGAGAAAAGGGAATGGGAAAAAGGCAAAAACAAAGTGCAAAGCGCGAGTTGAGTCGAGTGGTGCGTTTCTCCCTTGGTAATTTAGTATACGGTAGGGCCAGTTGTTTTTGTAGGCGGCTCTGGGCAACAGCTGCCACCGGAGACAACTCGTATCCGAACGCCAATCTCTTCCTACGTTTCTTTCGCTTATGCTGCTACGTGGCTGTTCATTAATATGCATCACGCGCGGATGGCATAAATGAGTGCCGCAACCGCACTTCAAAAGTCGTCGCCTGATTACCTCGTCTGGGCTAAACGACCGCAGAAATTCAAATTGCCGGCCAAAACTGCATTTCCGCCACTTATTTCAAAACTTCGTTTCAACCAGCCGGAAAGGAGACCTTTCGTTTCTTCTGCAAATATTGGATCAAACAATGTTGCGGTATTAACTTTGGTCCGCACGAACAATGAAAATAAAATTTCGAAATCGTTTCACTGAAAAACAAAATACTGTACCAAAAGCGTAAATTTCAGTTAAGATTACTGAAATATACAGTTAAATTTGGGATAATATGGAAACCTCCTCTGCTAGGTTTCAAAATGTTTTCGAAAACAATTTCTGTTATTTTGCTTTTGCAAAATGTTTGCAAATCCGGCGTTCCGATCAAAGTCCCCCGAACAGTTTAGTTAGATTATTTGCAACAACCTTCGTTCGGAATCTATGCATATGTATTATTTTGTCTCGTACGTCGAATAATCATATTTATTCAATCAGGAATCTATTCCATCGCAACAGAAGGCACATTGTAAGCGAATGAGTTTTGTATAAGCCGCGCACAGCGGCTTCGCATTCTCCAAATTCTGCAGTCGTGCGTTTATTTCAATTAACTATGCTAACAAAGTAATTGCTTCTACCGTGGCATATTAAATTTTTGCACAATTATTACGCAACATTACTTTTATTGCGGAATACATTTTTCTTTTGCATCCGACGTTAAATCAGAAATTTTCTGATTGATAAATTGAAATCTTTTTTTTTTCTTTTTTCTTTTTCTTTTGCAAAGTTTAAATTATTGTAAGTAATTTTTTAGTTTGCAAAAATAGAAATGTAAAAGTCGAACGAATTACTTTTGACGTCAGGAGCTTTTGATGACTTTCCATCGAGTTATTTATAGGAAAATTTTTGCAGCGTATTTCATCAAGGAAATTAGTTTCGCTAATGCATGCAAATAGACTGTTTGCAGTGAAGACTTTTAGCATAAGATCGTACGTGTTCGCGCATAATTAATCGATATCATTGAGGGTCAATACCGAGACACTTGGTTTGCCGTGAGTACCGGCGTTAATTACACAGCAACTTTTCTCGATCGAACATCCATAACACTAAACGATCTTTGCCACTGTACAACTCTAACTTTCCTTTAATTTGCATTCCAAAGTATTCTTGACATCGATACCTGTTTTCCATTGTATACACTTGGAAATTTGTTTGCCACATTTTTGTACAACATATTTTTTTTTTTTTTTTAGCAACGAGAATTGAAATCAAATAATTTCTAATTGAAAGGAATAAAATGTTGACAGAGAAATTTAAAATATTTGTTAAGCCGATTGCGAGGGTTTTTAAGTGAGCAATAACACTTGATAAAATGCCTTCTTTTTTTACCTTTTTGTTTTTTTTTTCTTTTTTTTTTTTATTGCATAGACGCATTCTCAGCGTACATCGTATAATGTATCTGAGAAACTTTCAGAAAATGACAATCGAGCTCGCCAACCTTGAACAGCCAGTAATTATACGTCCGTCGTAAATAACTGCAGACTCGAGCCTTGCATGACAGCGTGCACTTACTCGCATAATACGCGTACTAAAATAAATGTCAAATCACGAATATGACTGAATTCGATAATAATATATTTGAGGCGTTTTCGATTTTTCGATGCGCGCGAAATAAATCACAAACATTGCTAAATTCCACGGCGAACGATTCGACGAGGAATTAACGTCTTTTTTTGACGTTAAAAAATGTATCTACACTGAGAGAAATAATACTGTAAAAGTTATAATATTCTGTAGTAATAGTGGGATGGTCATGAAATATCTCACAAATTACTATATTTAATAGCATTATTCAATATATTTATTATAAGAATTGTCACTTTTATAGTGAATAAATGATGGCCATCCCACTATTACTATAGAATATAATAATTTTTACAGTATTATTTCTCTCAGTGTTGAATTTTTTCCGGTCCCTTTACACTTTCAAAACAACAAAATAACGAAGAACCCAAATGCATATTTAATGAAATAATTGACAATTTAAAAATCGAACGTTAATTGCAAATTTAATTAATGTGCAATTGAAATGAACAAAATGTATTAGTTTTTCATTCTGTAATTAAGTATAATTATGGTAAATTCGTTAAGTAAACTGTCGTGTAAAAATTTGAATGAATGATTAATGCATAGTTGGCGTGAAAATTGTATTACAATTATATTGAGCGATACCATTTTCATAAATGACATTTTCCTTCAGTCACGTACGATGTAAATGACTCATTAATATTTAATAACGCGAAGTTTTTCATCATTCGTATTAGTATTCTAAAAAACATTACTTTTGCAAAAATCATAGTTTATGCATTCGTAAGAATTCCACGAAAACAACAAAAAAAAAAAAAAAGAAAAAAAGAAAAAGCATAATTCAGTCTGATCAAAATTTCACTTTTACTTACTATTGAAATAAATATCGCTCTTTGTAATTTCACTTTATCACCTTTGGATTAAAACGCAGTAGTTTTAAAAAATAAATGGCAATGCAATTTTTCGTACACGTATATTCTGAGCTTATGGCTCATAAATCGTGATTACTCATAAATTAGAATCAATTGTTAATTTCATCGCGATGATTAAAATTCAGGCGAACAAATGCATGATAATTGCATGGAACGATTACGAATGATAAATTCGAAAGCAGTTTATCATTGGATCGTTCGATATCGTATCGTAATGGTTACTGAATGCGAAAAGTAATCGAAACGCAGATGTTTGTATTAAAAGGCAAAGTGAGTGGATTGGGTCAGTGCACTTTACAGGACGGTTCGACATGGCGGTTACCATATGCTCTTTCTTCCAGGCTTCGATAGTAATTACTCCTTAATTGCAGCCTTTCTCGGGAGAAAAACACTACGAGATGCAAACATCTCGGGTTCGCTCGCTGTGTTTCACGACGTATAAGTCTTGATGCAGCGATTACGGGAAGATTATACGAGATTAACGGCGCACACGTTTCTCAAACTGGAGCCAACTCAGACAAAGTAACGGCCGCGTTAAACTTCCATTCTCAACCCATAATAACAACGGATTTGTTATATCCGCCACTTTAATGCTAAATGTTAACTTTGTAAATTAATTTCCACTCTATTTCAAAATCTTTATCTCGCGCAAAGTTCACTCTTTAATTATTGTTATTATAGGCGGGGCATTTTTTTTTTCTTCTTTTTGTTTCTCGTTCGTTGCTTTATACGCGAGTCGCGTGCTTTTTATTTTAAATAGTTGCAAATTTAATGTCTTGATATTTAACCTCTGTGAACTATCGGCTGTAAAGGTTTGAGAATGATTAAGCGAATTATTTGAATTTATGAGTTGTGGTTTTATGCGCGGTCTTAAAGATACTGTATCTTTGCAAATATTTGCAAACGACAATGGGAATGATTTGGGGCCAAATCATTTAATTGACCAACTCGATGAATGTTGAAAAAAGAAAAAAAAAAAAACACGATTCACGTGAAAAGGAAGTGAAAATGAATTCACCATGGGAATAGAAAAACTGTGCCAACTATTGCCCCCTCTTCCTCCTTCATCCACCAAAGTCGTAAATTATAAAGAATATTTCTCTCTGGCCGAGTGACTGTGAGAGAGTTATTTCGAATTCTAACTTTTCAGCCATTAACCTTATAACTCAGCGCATTCCTTTCTCAATTTCCCAACGACGCAATCGCGAAGATTAGTGCCCCTTTTCGAACGCCTCCAGTTTCATCCGCATTAAGTAACGTTTATCAGTTTCCCGCCTCTCCCTTTGCCCCTTTTTTTCTCTCCTTCTTGTTCCTTCTTGTTCCACTGAGAGAGAGAGAGAGCAAAAACGACACACAGGGAGAGCAAAATTCCACCGATTTTTACCAGGAACAAAAATCGTCCTTTTCAAGCGCGATTTCTTTTTTTTTTTTTTATTTTTCATAACCGCAGCACGTGACGCAACCAATTTAACGCTTTCGCAATTCCGGATCAGACGGACGGACGGTGTTCGCATCGAAGCAATTTGCATCGACTGGATGCTGTCGGATATACCCGGCGTAGCCTCGGATTTCGTTATTCCGAACCAATTACGTGCTGCGTTCTCAAGCCCGAATGGACCTGCATCGCAAAAGACGATCGCATTCAACCAATTATTCCTTCGTTCTGATTTCATCATTTCCTTTATCAAATTTTTCGTACTCGTTCCACGAAAAAAAGCATCGCTGTTTATTAAGAGTTATTTTATGTTATTCGACGTTCAGATTTCAGACACTCTTAAAAATATACATCTTGATGCATGATTTTAAAAATATTGACAGACAATGGATTGATTCAAATATTACTAGGATTGATTCAAAACTGTCAAAGTTCATAGACAGAAAATTGAAGTTTTGAATAGAAACTTATTCCAGCTTAAATCTAGAATTTTAATTCTTGAGTCAACACCTAAGAATCTTAGGATAAATACTGTATATAATTCTTTTTTCTTTAACCTAACTTATAAAAGAATTTTTATATTACTTTTGCAGAAAATAAACATATAAAATGAGAATAACAAAAATTACTGTAATACTAGTTCTGAGAATTTTTATTTCCTTTCAATTTATACATTTACTAATATATATTACTGTTCATTGC
>JABFQA010000083.1:0-29610 GCA_022817065.1 Probaryconus sp. ZL-2020
AGTTCTTAAAAGAACTGTTTGTTTGTATGTTAGATTTAACCACTAGACGTTGACTCCAAGGAGGTTGACACAAAACTGCCATTGACTCTTGGACTGACTCTGACGGAGAATAAATCAAGACTAGCATGCCTGAGAGCTTCGGCTCTCGCTTTTATAGCTTGTCCGGCCTCAAGCAACCGAGCGCGGTGATTGGCCGTTTTTGTGGAGTGGGGGAGCTCGAATCGTTCGGCTCAGCAAAAGGTAGTGTTCGGAGCGCGGACCATGGAGAGACGCTTAGAACAAAAATGCTCGCTCTCGCTATATTTTTAGCAATAAAGTGTAACATCGTTACACTTTAATATTCACTTATTTTGGTTCATTTAACTGTTTGGCATACAGTTTTTTTGTAGGATCGTTAAGGGATGAAACCCTATTGAGTTTAAAAACTTACTGGACTGATCGCAGTCGTAATTACAGTTTAAAATGTAAAAGAGTCCGCGTAGTTGCATTCGTGCGGGTGAATCCGATCACCAACGCCTATGTCAGGACTGCTGCAATGGTTTATTTTTCCCAGTGTACTTAACAACGAACAAAACTTGAAATCATCAACTCAACTATATGGCGTGTTCGCTTTCCAACAATATTTTGTATTAATAAAGGACGCACTTATGTGACTTGAATTGTCTGTCCTATATTAATATAAAATATTGTTGGAAAGCGAACACGCCAATAGTTGAGATAATGATTGTTGTTATAGTTGATCATCACTCAACTATAGTCGACTAGTCAGCACGGTCTGAAGTGAGTTTTGGTCATAAGAAATGCGCACGCACTCGCGTGATATTCAAAATGTTTAAATTTCAAAACATAAATGAAACAGTATAATAGAAACCAGTTATTTAAAACTCTCAATGAACATTGAAGTTTAACATTAAAGTCATGATCAGAAATGGTTTAAGAAATTTTCGTCATTGCGTAATGAGAGAAGAAAATTTCTAAAACTTCAACTTCCTTTTGCATTTAATTAGCGACGCCAATTAATTATTTGGCCTTATTCATTTTTGCCTTCTTTCCCAAGTTAAAAGCGATAAAGTTTAAAAAAATTGCCAGTTTGAAAATTTTCCACTTTAAACAAGATTTTACCAGGTCGACGTGGTTTTATTTGAACTTGAATTATGTTTCATTTACTTGACTGCTCCTGAAGTTATAGTATACTCAGTAGATGTCGTAAATCTACAAATTTACTGCGTACGTGCGAAAAAGCGCTATGAATCAAAGCTATCTGGCGCTTTAACTATTAACCAGTAAGTATACACATGTGCATCACTTTAGGAGCACATAAACCTCACTATGTGGGACACCTAACCGTTTTATAATTATTGCACTCAGACGCCACTACGAATTTTATTATAAACATAATCATAACTAAAGATTTTTGCTGAAAAACTGTTTCAGCTAACACAGCAATTATTACAAATTCCACGCAGCGGGTCGACGAAGAACCAAACCGTACAACTTGGTAATTTGGAATTAGAACGTTTTTCCATCTTATAAAATAATCTTCGCCAAAAGTACTGTAATAAATCATTATTACTAATAATGATTCTCAAACAGAATGACAAAAGTATAACTTTAACGACTTGAAAGTGGTAAAACATACAAAACAGAAACGCTCATGATAAATGCATTTATCAGATCTGAAAAACGAACGCTTTAATAATAACAATAATAATAATAATAATAATAATACTGATGTTCTTTCGACTTAAAATTTCGATTACAAAAACGTCAGTTATAACAAATGGACGAAAGAAATAAGTCGAATCGACAGTTTCGTCGATATGAGCTTAGACAGTTATTAATTATATTTATCTCGCCTTATGAGACAACTGGCAACGTCGTCTGATATATGGGTAAACGCAGACAGACATTGACTACATATATCCGCTTTATACGCGCTGGAATCCTTCGTGCCAAAGACAAGGAGCCTTTTATTTAAGATTAATGAAACAAGTTCAATCGGCATTACGATTTCTGTTAAGCCTCATCAATATTCACTTTCTTTATAATTTCCGACGTGTCAACGCGACATAAATAAAAGTAAATATTGCATGAGATTGCCGCCGACCGATATAAAACAACTTGCTTGATAAAAGGGAGGCAAAAAGTTGGAATTCCAAAAACTCGATTTTATCGACATTAATTGAAGCTGAAATATCAAAACGATAAAGCAAACCTTACAATTAAGCCTTCGTTAACAAATGTTTGACGAATGTTTTGTTCACAAGCACTTTTGACAAAATATTGAATAAATATTTTCGAATAAATATTAAATTTCACTACAAATAAAGTTATGCATCGACAGAATGCTTTGAAACTAAAAAAAATGCTTTAATTTTATAGTACAGATTTATGGAAATATAGTACAGTTAAATATTTCTTTAGTACAATTAGTATATTTATCGTAATTTTTTGTCAATGCTATTGCACTTATTTTACTTCAATCGTCTTCAATGTTTCGTTTACTTTATTTATAGTAAAATTTAATAGAATATTTTACTGCGTGCATCAGCAAATCAATGAATGAACGCGAGGGAAAGATTTGCGTTGGCAGAAGTGAAACAATTGTAGGGATAAAAATGCGGATAAACAAGCTTGTCAAGTGCGTTTAGAAGCGGCTATTGACAAAATACAACACGAGTTTGAAAGTGATTCACGAGCGAGGCATATATTATCTCCGATCTCTCGAAATAGCCTTTGCATGATAACTCGAAACTGACAAAAAGAAAAGCACGTGGAACGTACGCTGGTGCCAAGTGAGATTGTACGAACCGCGGGGTGCGCTTGTATAATGCAAGTACATGCATGACAGGTACATCGGTACGTGGAAGGATACTGGGGAGAGAATCTCTCTCGCGCGGAGGACGAACGGAGGAACAAGGAAAACGAGAAAGGTAAAGAGAAGGCTCTCGCAGCTAATAATCATTAGCCGAAGACGCAGAAGCAGGTATCGGGTATCAGTCGAACGAATCATTGCGGCATTCGATCAAACGAACAGTCGAGATCTCGCCCTTTTGCATTAACACTGTACGCCGTGTTCGATATAATTAGAATTTTGAACCAAGTGGACTTCTGCTAGAATACGCGGAATTCGTTTTGGAATACGTAGAATACCACGAACAATCTTTTCGTCGTGAGCAGTGACTTTCATTCAAGGCTAAACGATCGCGGATTCAAATTTCAACAAAATTTTCGATGATCTCACTGAGAGAAAAATGAACAGTTCAAACAACTAACGACGCAGTTAAATAGCCTGTTCAACTGATGAAATAATATAATTTATTTTCAAAGCAAGTTAACCTTACAAACTGTTAGTTAATATGACTAAATTGTCTGTAGTTTTTACGATTTTTTCACACCTCAGGCAGCGGACAAAAGTGGAACCAACTACTCCCTGGGGAGGGAAATGAAATTTCCCTCCCTCGGCAGTAGTTAGCTCCATTTCCGACCCATGCTCTCGGTATGAAAAATAGCGTACAAGTAGCCTATAACTAAATGGATTAGTTGTACCCGTCAGTAACTATTATTTCTCTCAGTGTTGCCTTCGATGATTTGACGCGAGAACAAATTTGTTTAGTCGCTTTTGTCTTGTATGTAACTCTACAATGTACGAACTCCCTTAATAAATTGAACACATAATTGATTACATTATTACTCAACGCATCTAGACTTAATATCTCAATCATGTTTGAATTCCAACATGGATGTTACATTATTATTCTCGTATAATTAAATTATTAATAATAACACGTGAGCCATTACGAGTTACACGGCATCGGACACGAGCAAATCAATTGATACAATTTCGCTCTAATAAGTGCCATAAAAAATCCAGGCCTTCGCATTAATATAAAATGACGTAATTAAGCTGGACATTGTTTAAACTCTCGGCTGTGTGTTGCTATAATAACGAGCAATTCACGTTTAAAGTGGCTATGTAAAGGTTTTGCCGCGTTGCATTCTGTGGTTTACCGCATGTCCAACATGGTTACTATGGACTGCACTCTTTGCCATAAACTATCATTATGGAAGCTACAATCCAAAATATTTTCTCATCTTAGAATAAACAAAATGTCTCATGCATTGCCTCCTCGATTATTATTTATCTTCAACCAAACAAAACAAAAAACAAGTTAAAGACAACAAAAAAAAAAAAAAAAGATTACATAAATTACTTGTGTTGGCATTTCGTGTTTTTTGAAACGAAAAGAACTCAACTGGAAAAAAAAAAGCTTAAAGGTTTGTCTACATTGTGGTATCGCGATTTTCGCGAGCGCAAATATTTCGCGAAAGTAGCAAAACGTACTTTGAGCGCAAAGGAAAAAACAAAACAAAAAAAAAAGGCAGGAGGATTTACCTCGGCATCTTCCTCGTCGATAGAGCATGACCGCGACGAGAAATTTCCGGCAATATATTTCCGGCGAGAGTTTGCGCAGAAGCACGCGAGTTGCGGTATTGTTCAATCGCATGTTGCTTCGGTACATTATTTGTACTAGGAACACAGCAGCATATTTAATGTTAGGTTCAGGAGAGGTAATTACTAATTACCTTCTGCGAAAAACGCCGGAACAAAAATTCCGCAAAATTCGTCAAATTATTCAGGAGGGTCGAAGAGGTCTCCTTTCTCGAGTTTTCACAAGCAACGCATCAGCCCCGGCCATAAAAGTAATAAACATTTTTATCCTTAGAAATTCCATTACCGCTGGCTTCAATCATAAATCGAGCGGCAGAAAAATGCCCCACGGTAATAAACCGCGCGCGGAGCATCACTTTAAATTAATTATTAAAGCAATGCTTACTAATGTTATTTTTGTCTACCGTAATTACTCCGATGAACAATCGTTTCATTAGTTGTCATAAATTTTGAAGGAATCGTAAAAGCGTTAGCGATAATTTTAGTCGGATGAGACAGCTAATATGGCGAAGCTCTGCTCGTGCGCAAAAAGAATTGAATGGGAGGACTCGAAGATGAAGAACAAGAAAAAGAAGAGTCGGCGAGCGTTCTTTTGGCAATAGAATAAAATGAATCTATTTCTTCTTCTCTTTTTGTTTCTCGCCTCATCGGCCTCGTAGTAAAGACAAAGAGGCGAGAGTGCCAGTGAGGTCGATTACGAGTGTATTTCTTGGCTCGGTTTCAATTCGTCACACTTACCTTCAATGCTGTGTTAGATACTCACCGCGAAAGCGTGTCATTTATTCGATTAACTACTTTTTATCTCGCCATTTTTTATGCCCTCCTTTTTTTTCACCGAAGGGTCCTTGCTCACCAGGAATTTCTTTTGTCAAGCCATCCCAGATATTGGTCCTTCGAATTAGACAACGTTCGAAGAACAATTGTACATCGTTTTACAATTTATGTTTATCATTATAATTATGACAAGTTACTTTTTTATGAGGGGGCCTTACAATCGCACGTGTCACGAGAGCTTGATAAATATTCCTTTTCGAGTTGATGGTTCAAGTTGTTCGGCTTCATTTCGAATATGATTTTTCTTTCAATTGTTGAAAGTAATTTTCAGTATACAATGGGATTTAATTTTAATTAATGAAAAGGTGATTAATAAAACAATTTAATTATTTTAGATACGATTTTGTTTTTTATTTTGCAAATCATAGGACAAAGGAAAAGTAAAATGGCGTTTGAAAAGAACTGATGTATCTGATAAATAATCTCGTGCACTTCGCACTGGTGAATCTGTTCGATACACAGATACCGCTCGTGTATGAGAATTGTACGTGAGACGTAGTATCGTGACCGTGTAGACCGAAGAACGGTATTTCTTTCTCAGCATGGAAGTAGAAGAATTTTTAAACGAGAAAGCACCAGCTTGACAGCCGCTATTCTTGTACGAAATCTCGTTTCAAAAACGTGTGAATACGTTATTAGATAATACCTATACCATATCCTACATTTAAATTTCGCGAATACATTAATGTAATGAAATGAATTCTTCGTGCAGGAATTTTTGTTTACGTTCCAACGTCTCTTACAAATATCTCTTGCCCCAAATAAAGAAAGAAAGAAAGAAAGAAGAGGAAAGACAAAAAGAATTCCAACATTTCAACGCCAGTCGAAAACCAAACGTCGGTTATCTCGTCGAACTAACCGTAACACTCTCGTTCGATCTAATCCATAAACAAAGTCACCCGAAGTTTCCTCGACTTCATCATAGAGCCTCGGAATGGACTCCGCTTCAATTTAAATAGCCATGCTTGCAACAAAAGCATTTAATTTTCGATCGGTTCGCAATCTTGGCGAGCCCGAGGGTGTACGCCTCGACTGAAAGCGACCTTCCCACGAACCCCGAGCTAGGTAACGAGCTATCTTTAGGCACCTGACAAAAATCCCCCGGGATCGCTAAGTGGATAACGGAGGCCGGACGGTTCTTGGTTACCCCATTCCTCTCTCTCTCTCTCTCTCTCTCTCTGCTGTCTTATCATTGCGCGCCGATATCGTGACAATCTCGTGGCATCTAGATAATGCGTGATTAATTAGATATTATGTGTGTTATTGATGGGAACAGCGGGGTCGAGGCATCATCGGCTGGGACAGCTGGAAGAGCGAGAGCAAACGAGACGGTTTTCTACTGTCCAGTCGAGCATGGACGGATGGATGCACGAACGAGCCTCGAAGATCTGATCGGGGACGGTAGGTGGTCCGACATCGGGCTCCACCGGCAACCATTGCGAGAGACAAGGGAACATTTCCAGCTCCCGCGAGCCTGCCTTCGCCTCGTCACCCTTTCCTTTCTTCCAACGCGACTTCCCGTCCTCCATTTGGGTTCCCTTTCGTTTCTTTCTCCTTCGTCTTCGTCGTCTTCTTCTTCGTCTTCTTTTTCTTCTTCTTCGTCTTCTTTTTCTTTTTCTTCGTCTTCTTCTTCTTCTTCGTCTTCTTCGTCTTCTTCTTCGTCTTCTTCCTCTTCTTCTTCGTCTTCTTCTTCGTCTTCTTCTTCTTCTTCTTCTTCTTCTACTTCTTCTTCTTCTTTCGGTTGCGTGGCAACCGTTCGGTTATTCTGGTTGAATATGTTCCGTCTTTATCGTTCTCTCATCCTCGTGCACCATCGGACATCGATCAGTCCGCTACACACGGAACTCTCCTCACTTCTGAGAGTACCAGAGCGCCTGACAGCTCACCGTGCAATTTCACAACTTCGATCTAGTGGAGGCATCGCATTATATTAAAGAGCGTGCAGTGGAAGCGCGCTGCGCTTGTAACTAATATGAGCGTCTTGCGAGTGGCCGCTATTGACGTTGACGGCTGATAGAGGTAATTGCTTTGCAATGGGTTTTTTGGGAGAAAAAATTTTTTACACGATGAAAAAGGTAGTAAAGTTTCAAAAATAAAGAAATAATCGATTTCAAGTTTAACCCGCTCGTTATGTTATTCAGTCTAGGAAAAACAGTTATAGGACTATGTAATATTCTTATTGTCATTTTTCCTATACAAGTTTACTATACTTATTGTGAAATTTACTAAATTTTTTTTCTCAGTGTAATGGTTATGTTTTTTTAGTAGTTTAATTTTAGTCATCTTTCAATTGACCACCACAGTGGACAAATTACAGTGCTTTATTTATAATGAAACATTGAATTATGTTTAATCAAACGATTGAAATAAATTTAATAATGAAATAAGTATAAAATGTGAATATTGAAAAATGAAAATATTTCGTTCAATGCTTAATTTGGAAATTCGGAAGTTTGGAAGTTTTGATGCGTCTTGATTGATTTCTGGAAATGATTTCATTACATTTTCAAGGACTCTTCTACGCTGACGTTACGACTGAAGTTTATAATAACCACGAGACACTAATTGTTCGATTTACGTCGCTGTTCGCCTATAAAATAACTTTCCCACATTTTTCGCATGAAATCACATCTGCTGTTGATGACGCTAAATAATTGCACAGAGTCGTGTGAAATGCACGTTGATTTATAATCGCGCGTGATAATTCGAATTCGCCATGAGTCATGAAGAAATTCATCAGTGATTATGCAGAGGGACGATCGGGGACGATTACGCACGCGCTGCCATTGGAAGAGCATTAAAAATGAATAATCGTGCTGAAACATTAGCATTACCCTTCAGCGAAATGATCAGGCCTATTATAAAATCCCGAACGTTACGGAACAAGCACCTCCGGTAATTCCTTTGAAAATTTAGAAAGAGAGATAAAGAGAAAGTCAATCGAGCGATAAAAAGTGGGCTTAATTAAAACGCGCGGTTTAAATTATGACGACGCTATCCTAAATAAACAATTTAATTGAATCGTAAACACGCGAAAACGAATGTCCGCAAAAAAAGCATCGGGGGCAAATTAAAATACCCCGACCGCGTTAATAGGACATTGAAATGAATAATTTTGAAATGATAATTTTGTTGCCGATTTGTGATGTCATAACAAGCCGCCCGTAACAGGAATCGTATAACTAATTCCGGAGTCCGTATGATAAGCGAGACTGCTCCAGTTAATCATCGTAATTAATCATCGGATTCGCCAGCGAAAGCAGCATGTCTGCCTGTCGGTTTGACCGATTCCTCAAGCTGAATTAGAAGAACGGAAAACCACTTAACCAACGGATAATTGACATAACTGTATTTATACGACGTTACAGTTTAATCAATCTCCAACGTTAATAAGTTAATTAATTACTTTTTGTCAATTATTAATCACTGTTAATATCGGTCTGCTGCGTTTGGAACTAGCGGTTGCTGTTTTCTTAATTATGACTCATATTTATTTAATAAGTGGACATCAATAAAAGACCAGGAACGTACAATTTGTACGGGGAAGTCCAATTAAACTGAACGCAGCCGGGAATAAACTGTGAAAATCGTTGTGCTTAAACATTAATTATGTTTTTAGAGCGACCGAACATAATTTTAAACGATTATCAATTCGAAGATTTCTCATGTCAATTTTATTTAACGAACGAGATTGATTTGTGTTATATTAATAATGGTGTTTAATGTGTGAATACAAATTAATCATGTTTGTAGAGCGATTTTGTATGTTTAACTTTAAATAATTATAGATCGATTGATTTCTCACGTGATTTTTCCATAGGAACAACGTTAAATAATGGTTAATTTAAATACAATCTCTACCCATCAAAAATTTTCCTCTTCGCTGTATAATGATATCTTTACAACTAGTAATTTGCACATTTACTTTTATTGAAGTATGAAATACCATTTTTGTGGGAAAAATGACGGTTGTAAAATTGGAATGCTTTTATCGTGGTATTCGAGGTGCCCGTTTAAAAACAAAACTATGCATTAAATTAATTATACTTATTAATAAAACCGCTTTAAAGGATCGATAACGTTTAATTCGCCTTGTGCAAACTGTCAACGAAACAGTAGTTGAATGATAGAGCAATTTGCGTGCGACTGGCGTTGCAATTGGCACTTTGTATGAACGGCTATCCAACGTAAATCACAAAGTTAAGCGTGCCTATCGGTATCCGCGCGAGAAAATTCCAGGATTCGTGGTAACCAACAGTTTTAAATGTCAATGCACAAAGGACGATTCGTCGCTTCATTGATTGCATGCAAAAAATTTTACCGATAACTTTGGAAATTTAGATATTAATAAGTAAAATTTGAAATGTTCAGAAAAACAAAATAATTATTTTTTTTTTCCTTTAATTATGTAACGAATATTTACGTTAACGTTCGTTGGGAAATTCATCGTTACTAGGAAAATTAGAAAAAAAAAAACTTTTGAGTGGCTGTAAAAGTAATTAGATTTCGTTGTACGTCGTTGGGTAAGGAGTTATGCATCATATAATTTAATTATGGAAGAAACGAATTGAACTGAAGAGACTCGTACGAGCCTTTCTATTAAGCAGAAAACAGATTGTCAATTGTCCGCAACAGTATCCTCGACCTGCTTTACTCAACGTAACAACGTTTAACAATGACTTCAAACTTATTATTAAGATTCTGGATGTAGAATGATGGAAAATATTATGGTAATATTATTTATGAAAAATGCAAAATGATCTACTGGTTTAATAATGAATGTACTAGTCAGTGAGATCATTCGGTATGATTTCATTTTTACCCAAAGGGTAAATAGTTCACTTAAATTTTTAACATCAATTATTTATCATATTAATTAAAAATGACCAAATGTATAGAAGTTTGATTGAACGAAGATTGAAATTCAAGACCACTCTGGTTCTGCTAGAATGAACGCATACTCCAGTGTACGTTTCTTCCAGTTAAAGAAATTTTTATTAATCAGCTCAGTAAACACGTGATTGTTAATGTCGACATCGTTGATTTAAAGAAACATTCGTTACTGACAGTAATTGCCCTCAGTAATTCTGTAATTATGTCAGCCTTATCGATATTCAAATAAAGAAACATAACACAGCCATTGTTGATGATTTTGTAATCTGTGTACAATTTAAATATTATAATTACCCGTGAAATGAGAGAAAAAAAAATTACAAACTCAAAACATTGTTTTGTCGTCGAATAATTTTCTCACAGTGAAAAAGGTTTGTTGTAAAACGCACTCTATCCTTGCCCTTTTTTTTTTATTATCCGTCCAACGACGTACTAATTTATGATATTTATAAAATTACATAACTCCTCTCGAGCGCGTATAATAACAAACATCGGAACACTGTGTTCCGCAATAAAAAATAAAAGTAAATTTCATTATTAATTAATCATAAATCAATCCCAGCATCTACCGCGTTAATTCCCAATCATTCGGGAGGGAAAAACGTTGGATTTATTGATGTAGACATTAAAGTTCAAGACATTTAACTAAAATGTGCCAATGTCATAAATCTTGCGGCTTACTGTGATAAGTTATGAGAAGGGGGTGAATAGAATGGAATATTGCTTGGCAGTTGAAGAGACGTGTTTAAAGCTCGCCGTACAATAGTTTATACATAACTGAATTGGTCATTGAAGAAAGAGGCTTTTATTCTCGTGCGCCAACTTTACCGCGTGAATTCCTTTGAAAAGCCACGAGTACACCCACTCGTGACATAATGTGGGCGGAAAGAATTTCTCTTAAAAAAAAAGGATAAAAGAAGAAAAAAAAAAACTTAAAGAATTGTCGTTAGAGTTATTGACTGTTAACCCTTTATCGGTCAATCATGTGTTTTATGTAAATACTTGAAGCTTTCGATTGACTTGAGTGACACTTTAAAATTGAATTTCCTACAATGTAATTGCGCGTTGAAGGAACAAAGATTTGCGAGACTTTTTCATGTAATTTAAATGCAATATTTACTTTCATTTTATTGGTCTATATTTTTACAGTAAATACTCGACTTCCATAGCAATCAATCGCATTTTGTCGACACTATTGGTTTGGTTTAAAACAACGTATAATGACAGAGTCTGGCATTCTAAATGTTTCTTATCTTCCTCTGGTTGCCATTTTCTTAACAACCAACCACTTTGACAACAAGGTGCATTGTGCTATTCCACTCCGCAGAACATCTTGGTTATTTCCTTTGCACCACAATTTCTTCAGACTACGTATCTGGCTTTCATCTCCTAAACTTTTTTTTCGATCCCCCTCGATATTATGTTCTGATAAAGTTTCCTCTCCAGTTTTTGTCACCGAACGTCTGCCGGGATAAAACTTGTATTTGAAAAAACAATTACGGAGAATCGACTGTAAAGAAATATCTCGACGCGCGTGAAATTTCAAGCATCGATTTTCAATCGATTTTAGATTTAGATAAAAACAATAATTTTGTCATCTTTAAAAATTCCCTTGAAAAGATAATTCTGATCAACAGAGTGACGAGTCAAGGAGAGAGAGAGAGAGAGAAAAAAAGCCTGTGAACAATCGCAATCAGTCTGAAATGACTCATGTCGCGTCAGCTAATCATGTATCACTGAAAAAAGACACGCACAAAATCTTTTATTACGAGGCAACGATTTTTTCAAAATTTCAATGTGCTTACGAATCTTCGGCATTCCATCGCGAAGGTATCTGTTTGAAGCCGCACGTGGGAATTATAATTACGTAATTGAACGGGGCACCATTGTTCGTCCATTTCATCGTTCCTCGATTCCTAATGATCGTTTCTACGTGACCGCCACAATGAGTCTGTATCAAGTCCTCCTCGCTTTGTAATTTCACTCTATCAATATATATTCGTGGAGAATGCACAACAGACGAGAGAATATGAACAAAAAGTAGGCGCTCGATTTACTTGTTAGAATACAAATTGATCGGAACAATGAGGGGCCCGAACCTTTTCAACGAGCCTCGTTTAGAAGAAGTGTTATTTAGAAGTGAGAATTGTAGGCGATCGTTATGTAAATTTCAAACCACACGAGGAAACAATTGAAGAGCTCTATCGCTTCGAAAGCTCGTTTGGTTCTTCATTTTAAATGTATTTATGGTATCACAAATGTTCGTATTGTTTGACGAGGTTTATTGTACGACGATAAGTTATGGTTATTGATAAATTGCGTTCTGGATAACAAAGTGATCCGTGACAAATAAAAAGCAACATTGTAATCAAAGAATTTTATAAAGTTTACGTTATAAAATTAAGATCCAAATATTTCAACGTACTTTTAATCCTGCAAAATTGATAAAACGTATAAAAATAAAAACTGCGAAACAAAGTAAAGCGTATGAAAATTAAATTACACTCGAGAATTACCTTTTTTTACCGAGCGCTTCTTCGGCGGGAATAAAAAGTCTGACCGGATAAATAAATTAAGGCTAATTAATGCAACGAAAAATTTTTTATTACACCCAGACGAACTCGTCCCAGAGGTTGGCAATTTTGCACAAAAGGCTTTGCGGTCACGCGAATTGTTTTCAGTATGTGTCACGGTTACTGGTTACTGGTCACTGGCAAAAGAAGCGAGAAATTAGGAATAAGCGCAAGAAAAGGATGGTTGTCGCGCGTGAAAAAAAAAACAGAAAGAAAGAAAGAAAAAGAAGAAGCGAAGAGAAGAAGAAAGAAACGAAATAGTTGACGAGAAAGTGCGCTGAAAAGGAGCAGGCGGTTCAATATAGCGTGGTGAATCCAACAGTCGCGCTTGTCGGCACGAGCTATTCGGTCACAGCTTCTTCACGCAGGATTCGCGATTATCTACCAATCAGCTGAGACCCTTCTGCCACCCACACTTCGTCTCATTTATTTTCCCAGGTCCCTTACTTCTAGGATTTTTTTGGATCCCGGGCAAATCTATTTTCATCTCTATCGATGCTTCTTGTTACGCTCAGAACGTTCACAGGGTTTTGCTGTGGCATCAAGATTTTCGTTCTCACGTGAACGAGCTTGGTCAAGAAACTTGCTGCCGATGATATAATCGTTACAGATCAACCGGAATAACTGTGCTTTCGCGTCTCTATAATATGTCGATTGTAATACCACGTTATACTTTGTCGGTTTGACAAATGCGATAAAGATGTTTTATCGAGAACCGTAAACTTCTGAGATAAGGGAATGGATTTCTGAAACTGCCATTATTACTGAAAAATATATGAGCTACTTTAATGTTCTTTTAATCGAACACGTTTTCGTTCGACGAATATATATTTTTTAAAGAGTAATAAACGACTATCTTGAAATATCATTTAGAAGTTACCTAAGTCAAGATTCCCATAATAATTTGGCCACCCCCTCCCCTCCCTCAAAAAAGGGCCCAACCCCGGTGCATAGCTATGATAATATATCACCCTTCAGAAACATATTTTAAAGTAAACCCATGTGGATTTACAACTTTGTAAGTGCGTAAGATGAAAAAAAGGTTGCGGTCCCAACGTGCCCTTTTTCGCGAAAGTGAAAAAAAATGCATAACAACGCCTGCGCAACCCGCAGACGTGTAAAAGCCGAATAAAATGCCAGCCATAAAACAGCCTAATAATTAAGGTTCGATCCTTGCGACTCGTAAAAGTAACTAGAATACCGGATGGCAGGTTCTTTGGTCAAAGAGGCAGAGTCCGTTCTTCGTCAGATGCATTTTTTTCACGGCCACGTCTTCCTTTTTCTTCGACCCCGGCGCGACCTCGGCTTTTTTTTTCCTCGCCGGACAAACCAGCGTGGCTTGCCAACCAGCCAGCCCAATAAACCTAATTAATGATTTTATAGCTGCGGAATTACACTCCTCGAAAATAATTAAAGCGTCATTTTTCGTTTCAAAATAATGTCGGGTTTGAAAATGTTGCAACATCTTTAATGGATAACGAAAATCGACAGAAAAGGTATCACTCGTTACAATTACCGACTCTGACATTGCGTTGCAAAAGTGGATTAGTTAATAAATTCGTCTAAAAATTTTTGATACATTACAAACACTGATGTAAAGCAATCGTGACACGTGAAATTGTTCATGAGAATATTTCAGAAATTTACATTGAACAAGTCGAATATATTTGATGGAAGAAAAATGATGCTTTAATTGTTTTGAAGAGTGTATTTCGCGCGCTCGCGAGATCGGAATCCAAAACTGGTTTTTCGGTTCAGCCAAGCAGAAAGGCGAAATCTTAAAGTTCGCGAAACGACGCGTTCCAGCTCCTTTTCTCTCGGAGAGTTGGCTCGACGTCCAACCCTCGGCGCTCTTCGTCTTGTTCATTTCTCTTTATTCCTCTTTCGAATGCTCAGGCCCCTTTGGATCTTACTGATCTAATCTTCGCCTGATTAACGATCATCGTAGACTCCAACAGGAGAAGGCATTACATACTTGGAGAGCAGAAAGAGAGAGGGAGAGAGAGAAAGAAAGGAAGAAAGAGAAAGAGAGAGAGAGAGAGTGAGTGAATTTCTCGTCTCGAATTCTCGTCGACTGCCGAGTACTGCACAGGTACACAAGAAGATCCGTCTCTGGGGGTCGAACGTCCTCCAGATCTTTTGCCTCTAGCCAATCTGACTCCATCTTTCTTCCTCCTCCTCATTAACGATACATTGCCAATACGATTCTCGCGAAATAGCGATTCAGCGGTTCTCCGTTTATTTCGTTCATGGATTAATTAACTTTGGTAGATAATGCTTGATTTGCATACTTTTTTCTTCGGAAGGATCCGGGAAGTTTAAAGCATTAGTTGGCCGCATCGTTAGACTCTGGTCTCGTCTTGCAAAATCTTTTCTCCTTCCTCTCCTTCTAATCGTCTTGCCTGGTGACAATTAAGAAGGATTCATTTTCAAAATGATTTGTTTATCTTGAAGCCCAAGCTCACCGTCGACTAATCCACGCCGCGACGACCTTCGAATATCCAAGTTTCATTCATCAAACGCAAGACAGGCCTAATCATTCTCGTGATAATCTACATCTTCTGACTACTAAATTATAAATCCAATTAACATAATAGATTGTACAATTTTATAATAGTTTCAACGACTGTTCTGTTCCGTGGTGAAATGTTTGAAGCGCCCTATCTGCGACGTATCATGATTTCTATTCAAAGAGACATATAAATTTTATCCCGGTAACGGTAACGAGAATATAAAATATCATGTCAATTAACGAGAGCTTTTCTGGCATACTTACTCAACATCTTTATGGCGTTTAATATAAATTAATTAACGTTTGCTTTATTATTAAAATTGGAGCGAGTATTTCTTCTTAAGTATCTATTAGCGATGAAAGTGTAGGCATGCAGTTTCAATAACCCGCATTATCTCGCGTTTCTTTGCGAAGCCTGGCGATGTTTTTATCCATTGGTAAAACGCCAAGACTTCGATTGTTGCGCTCTCGACTGCTTATGCGCCAACAGCTTACAGTGGAATATAATTGGTACGTTATAAAGGATGAAAGAATTGCCTTTCGTTAATGCATTCGTTAACAAAACATGTTTCGTTTCTAAACATCAGATCATATTTTCAAAAAATATCATTATTTTATGGTATTAAAGAATATTTGTAATTCGAGGTTATGACGACCGAAATATGTTAAATGAAATTATTTATAATTTTTGTAATGACCATAGATTGTAGTAATTAATGTTAATAAGAAAAATGTTAATACATTTGCCGAAATGGATTCATTATTTGAATTGTATTGAAATAATCTTCAATCAAATAATTTGCTTGATTCAACCAAACAGTTTTCTCAGTGTAGCTGTTAAAAATCAATGCAACGTTCGACAAAAAGTGTAGTAAAATGGTTGCCTCTGTCAACGGGCCAATATCTTCGCTATGATCGTAAGATTTTACGATCGGCCTCAAGGAATAATAACACGCGAATTCGGTGTGACGGTACGATGCCAACTGCTGTTGTGGGCCCAGCTTACCGCACACACTTGGTTCATATCTCCTCGGTTAACTATCGCGGTGCGCTCTAATTGATCGATATGTAATCCAGAATGCAGGTCTCGTTCATTACAGTAATGAACAATAAAGCTGCGAGGCCGAGTAATGAACTACGAATAACGACTGATCGCAATGTCGTGAACTCGGCTGCGATGAAAATTAAGATCGTGAAATTAAAGTGCGGTGATTTAAATGTCTGAATACTTTTGAACGAAATTCGACGTCATTAATTTTTATTCTTTTTTCTTTTTTCTTTTTTCTTTTTTCTGCGTTCTACATGCCTCGCTTGAAACGCAGATGGTGCCGATCACGAACGCGGCTTGAACCGAGAATTTATGAATCGTGGATGCTGAACTTTTAGGTGGGGTCATTTAAATTGCATGTGCTACTTTTGCGCGGACTTCAACCTTGGATATCTGGTACCAATTCTTAGTTTTTTTTTTCCTCGACGACTATCATTTTTTTAGAAATAAATGACAAATTCCGGTTAACTTTATGAGAGACAATTAAAGAAGGTTCTCAAAGCGATTTTGAAATCATGAATTGCTTTTTCCCACTTAACAGTACGCGAACTTCTGGTTTAATTATCCATTTTGCTTGGCGTAAGTAAGAAATTGACCACAATACGTGGAATCTCGAGAAATCTCAGCAGAATGAGGAAGAGTATATGGAACTTAGAGAAAACTAACGTTTAATGGGACCATAGGACCAAATGAGATTTATGCACGAGCGTCGAGGAAGATACGTTGGGTTAACACATAAAACCTGTTGTGTTCACGGAAAATTGATGCTGGAGTAATTTAGAAGTCATTACTCTTTGTCTGATGTAATTGGTGACCTGGTAATCTTGTTAAAGCGAGTCGTCGTTGGTCGCATACCTACCTAAAACATCCAACTTTCATAATCATGAGAACTGCACATTGGTTCATGCGCATTTGTCGTTACAATAAAAACAAAACGAAAATAAATGTTACATTTCATTACAACATCTGATCTTGAACACAATATATTTCAGTACCCTGTAAAAAATGTGCGATCAAAAATAGGGCAAAACTTTTGATCACTGCGATCAATTTCTTTAAGGTTATTTGCTGTTCCTTAATTTTAATCGCTCGAAAGCGATGTTAGTGTTTTGATAGCTTGTAGGCGATAAAGTGCCCAAATTTCTGTCGTCGTTTGACGATCAAAATAAACATTTGATTTTCTAGACAATTTCGATAGCCTTCAGGCGATGTAACAAATTATTTTTAATAGTTCAGAAGCGATTAAGAAAATATTGTCTGTTTTAATCGCATTCGAGCTATTCAAAATAAAAGTACTGATACACTGAAGGCAATCAAATTTTGTATGTTCAATTCTGATTATTAAAATCTCGATTTTCATTAATTGGCTCATTACCGTTTGTTTGTAAGTTCATGAAAATATAAAATAAAATATATTTTACACATAACATAAAAAAAAATATTGAAATTTGAGGCGAATAAAATAAACAGTCAAGTTATGTTATAGGTTTCAGGAATAACGATTAAAAGTTTCTAACGATCAAAAATTTTGATCGCTATTTCCCTATTTTTGATCGCACATTTTTTACAGGGTACACATCCTCACAATATTCTGACAAAAAATAACGTTGTTTTTTTTCTGTCTTCAGAAGGAGAAAATTGCCCCGGAGAAACGGAAAGTGATCAGTTATTCCAAACAACAAAAGATTAGTTCTTAAATTGCCCGAATATCATGAAACAACGAATAAAGGAGGTAGACCGCAGCGAGGTGTAGCAGCTACTTGATTGCAGTCACGCGAGATTTAATGTGTAGAAGAATAAGAAGAGGAGGAGGAGGAAAAGGTCGAAGAAAAAGAGGATCTTCGCGGGTGAAAGACGCGAAGTATAAAGCTGAACAAGGGTAGACATCAAGTTTGAAAACAGAGCACCGAGCTCTGTCCATCCGTCCTTTATACGTGCACTCACACTTTCGTAGCGATGTACCGGAGCACAGATATTGAACCGATACAGATAGTCAGAGATAGCTATAATGATGAGACGTGGTTCGTTCAAGTACATTCGGTCTCGTTCGGCTGTATGGAATCATCGTGGCTATTCGAGAATACGCCGATCCTATCGGGCCCCCCGCCGGGACCTATGATGTATCGTTCTCGTTTGCTCCTTTTTTTTTTCGTTCGGCCCTTGGCATCTCGCCATTACAATTAATACCACTGGGCACTCAATTCCATCGTGACCGTGGGTCAAAGTAGAGTTACAATTGCCTCGAAAAACTGCCACACAGGAGAACACTTTTATTTCCGCCTCGCACAACAAAGGGCTGCTTATTAATTCGCAATTATTTGCAACGCTTTGGCGTAATTTTTTCAGACGGATTTTTAATCCAACTGCATTGGCGCGTTAATATTATTTTGATGATAGTTTTCTTGAGGATCATTGCAATTTTTGTACGTACGCGTTGACAAATGATTTCTTCTTGATTGCTTGATGATTGATTGCGAGAGATATTGAGATAATTATTATGTGGATAATGAGAGGAAAGGATATTATTCTTATGAAGAAATAATTGATAAATGCTTTAATCGCCGAGGATAGATAAATTGTGGGATGAATAGTTTTGGATATTGATAGAGAGAAATATTAGTTGCTTATTTTTGGTCAATGTTCAGGATTGTATTATCTTTAAAGACGATTGAAAAGTTGTTTTGTTCTTTTGCTGATTTTTTTTTTTATTCTCTGCATAATTACTTGCTCAGTCAAGACTATTACGTGCGAATAAATTTTATACATCAGCACGTAATATGATTGCAATTCACGCATGATTAGATAGAATACCTACTATAATTTGCTATTCACGGGCAATTATAAATAATTACACCGGAGCATTACAAAGTTTTTCTAAATATTTACTTAATTCCACCAGTATATAACTTATATAAGAAGAAATATTATCTGAACGTATCTATTCATTCTTTCGCATCGGAACTAGCAGAATTGCGATAAAATAATTACCGATATTAATTAGTATAACAAAATCTAGTATCATCCCAGAGAAGAAAGCCATTTCCTGTCTCCTTCTTTCTCACTCGAGACGCAACCGCACAATCTTTTCAAAATCTATAATTCCTAACGGTGCATTTTTCAAATCCATTCGCATTAACGAGTTAACAGTAATCTTAATTGCAAAAAAATCTCCCAAGATATTGCAAATGCTCGAATAATATATCAGAGATATCAGATTGATATCTCGCTGAGATATCTATTGTCGGATCCAGTTAATATTAGCAAGATATCGATTGCGATATCCTTTAAATAGAAGCACACGTAGGAACATTTGTTCTTGAAAGGGCCCTGAAACATTTCGAAACTCCTGAGAAAACATTCTTATTATTATTATGTTTTTCATCTTTTCTTTTTCCTCCGACAGAATTATCATTTACAATTGAAAACATTATTGTACTTATTTCACATGAATTTCATAAATAAAAAGAAGAAAAAATTGTTTCTACAAACATTTTTAAAGGAGAAGAAAAACATGATTTTAACGGTCGCAGTGGATTGACGAAAATAACCTTGACGTAGCATTTTCTCCCGTGAAAACGTTAATTGTTACGGTCATTAACAAGTGCATCAGCATCTATCTCATTACGTGTACAGCGCGAGCCTTGACAAATGCCATGCAATGTACTTACATTGTGGGGAGTTTTGAAACTCGAATCCGGTGCAAGTCACGCATGATCAGTTCCTTTAATGGTACGCTAATAACTCAGTTTCTGCTGGTTCCAATTTATTATCAGCGTTACCGCTGGCAATGACCATGATGATTACGTTTGCCTTATTAAATGTCATCGAGTCGGGCTGGTTTGTCGCTCCCAGAGCACGTGAGTCAACGTGACTCGATGGATTTGTTCCGTGTTCAAGTCACGTCTCGTGTGACGGAACGATGAATTTTCTACAATAGCAGCTACTGAATTTCGGCAGTCCCATATATTTTTTTTTTTTATTATTATTTACAAAACAATAGAATTTCAAGAATTCCTGATTTGAGAGAAATTAATTATTTCTCTCAAAATTTCTTCAGATAATTTCTAATTACTTCTACGACTTTTTGCAACGAAATTTCATCGACCGATGATTCCGAAATCTATCTTAAAGTCGAATGAGAAATAACGAAAGAAAAATCTAGCAAGAAGAGAGAAGTTTCGAAAAAAAAAAAATTGTTGGAATAGTAGTACGGAACGAACTAGAATGATCTGTGCTGCAATTACAACGCGATAACTACATTATGTGAGTAAGGAGGATCGAATCCATCGATGATGATAGAAAATCGAGAGACGGAGCCGCGGGCATGCGCAGGCCCGTGTCTAAGCAGGAGTTTTACGCTTTTTATTTCAACGCCTTTTTTCATCGACTCCCGCGATGCTCTCTCTCGTTTCCTCACGGACATCGGTCGTTCGTCTCACTTCGTCTCCGTTCACCGGATCATTTTCCCACAGCTGCCGGCATCCTTCGGCTATTACCTTCAGCGAACTGGCTCAAAGGTATCGTGTTGGGGCCATCGCCTGCAGAGATCTCGTTCCACTTTTCGCGATTTCGCACGAAATTACCGAAACAGCTCCTTGTAACTCCAGTAATCTTGCATAGTCGCCGAGTGCCTGACGACTAATTATCGACGATTTCTAGCGGCCGAGTAGGTCGAAATTTCTGCACGCAGGGGGACACTGGTAAACTCAGCTTTTAAAGACGATCTTTTCCCTTCGGAGGGAAACTTTTTGCCTTCCCCCCTTTCCTTTCCCCTTTCGCGACTGATAATGTTATGGCGGACGAAATTTCAGAGCCCGCTCTTGTGGGATGACACCAACTTTTACGAGTACGCTTTTTTACAGCTTCGTCCTGTTGCTCGGGGTTTCGCAAACTCCGCAGCCTTTGATCCGTTTTTCATCGCCGGCGTTTCGCAAACCCACCATAATCTGCATTGTGCTGATCCCTGTAATAATTCTCTCGGTCGAAAGAAAAATGCGCTCGTTTCACAATGTACAGACTCTCGGCATTAATCCACGCACTCTCGCGTGTTCTTACTTTACGACACACTTTCAAACGCTGATTATCGATTCAACTATGAAGTCAGGCTAGCGTCATATCTTTAAATATCGAAGATATGCCTTCGGTGAATCCGATTTGCCGATGTAGAATACATGGGAGGAACAAATAACCAAGATGATATCGCAACTCAAAGAAGTCTTGTATAGGTATAATCTAACCAATTATCGTTTAATCATCACTCAGCGTTTCCTCGGGGGGAACGTAAAGCATCTACCGGAAAGTAATTGATATATTAGACGTCATTAATCCCCTAATTGTAATCAACTTTTTATTACCGCATCCCCTTCGATATCCTGAATCCAAATCAACAACCGAGTGAAATTCTAAAATTCAAAACCAATCGCAATCGACTCAGACAAAGAGTATCTCTCAATCAACCTAAACAGCCAACATTGTGATTTTCACTTTCCAAAGACCAAGGCAATTGGACCATTGTAATAACCATAATAACAATGGTCAGTGAAGATCACTTTCGTTGGCAGTCTTTCCGCGTTGGGACCGTCAGCGTTGGGCTTTAGGAGCCCAACGAAGGTGGGGCCAGTTTTGTTTCGCAAGAGCCCTATTGCGGCGTTGCCTTCCACGCGATTGCTACTTAAGCGCGCCATAATAGCCGGACTCGCTCTCGGCAAGAAGAGCGCACAGAATCTTAAGAAACGGACAGGCTCTTGGCAGGAACGGACCCGCGGTCCGTGGATAGCCGTTGGGCCTTTCACTATAGGCCCTGCGGGCTACGGGTCGCGACCTAGCCGCAGTCCACTCCCTCTTGCCTTCCAGATTTTTTTCTGCCAGAGAAAGATAGAGAGAGAGAGAGCAAGAGAGAAGAAGCATTCCGGCGCCCCTCTACGACTCTCTGTCTTCTCTTTCCGTCCTCTTCTTTTACTCGGTCAAGTATTTTTCTTTCGCGTCTCCTCATCCTCCTTCAGCTCCGGTGCCTCATTCACTCCGGCTCGATCCGGAGCCCGGATCGACAAGCAACGCTCACGATCCTCGTTACACTTAAAGCACGCTCTCGGGATCGACGAGAGTTCCCGCGGGCTCTGTCCCGTCCAACAATATCACGCTCGAGGCCCCATCGTGTAACGACCCCTTTCCGATCCGGAACGATTTAATCGACGTTGGAACACAAATACGCGCGTATACGCGTGAGCTCGTTCGCGCCGGTGCAATGACATTGAAGCGCTTCCAGGTACATGGAAGGCTGGATCGCGAGATTTAGATAATGATTTGCGTACGTGTAGTTAAGTAACTGTTCCAATCGTTAAGGCCGCATTTTATGCGACTCGACAAGCGCACGTAAGGCCGTTTTTCAGGCCGGCTCCCTGATATGCGGCGGTTCGTTATTTACTGTCGTGTGCCGCGAGATGTCCGTCAGAAGGAAATTGATTCGATGCGCTTTGGAAAATGTGTGGGGTTTCCACGACTCGGTATTAATTAATTTCGATCCGAGAATCGATAGCGGGCTTATTGAAATCTTTCCCAATCTTTACGTGAATTTATTGTATCACATCCAACGTGCGCTGAGAAAAAAAATTTAGGATGTATAAACAAACCGACATTCAAAAAAAAAAAAAAAAATGATCTTGTAACAGTAAAAGGAATTTCTTTTATATTTATTCAATTTCAGTACTAAAGGAATCAGTTGTTAAGTAAACGAATCATTAAACTATAAAAATTTCTCTTTACGCTGGAATTACTTCTTTTGCTGGTGAAATTAATTTCATATCATCTTTATGACTTTCCTTTGATCTTAAAAGGATTTCGAATTTCAACAGAATTTCCTTTAACTGTTAAAGTAACTACTTTTGGCAATATATTGAATGGAATATCATTTGTCCATCAAAGGAATCTGTTGTTGGACAAATGATTGTTTTAAGAGTGGATTAATTGAATAAATTTGGTAGTCTAGACTAAAAATTTTGTTTTTCTAAATAAAGTACCGAATTATTTGATTGTCTTTACCAAGATTTGGTTATTACAGCTAATCTTTTTCTCACCGTGTGACGTGATACAAAAAAGAAAAGATTCACTAAACCATACGGTTCGCTAAAGGATATTTTTTCTTCCCAATCGATGTATTAAAACCTCGTAAAACATCATAAACAATGAGTCGCTGTAAAAGGAAATTCATCTCGATGGATTTGAAACGTGCTAAACGAGTGGCCATCGTGGCGATTGTTTCGGTAGTCAGGGATCGGTAAAAGGTTCATATTCTTGTTCCACGAAGCGATTTCTCGCGCGGGATGGAATAAAGAGCGTAGGGACGGACCGTCATTATCTCGTTAAAGAGAGCTCGGTCCGTCGGTCTTGGAGGGCGTTTGCATTGGAACTGCATTACGTTGGAGTGAGAGGTGGTTACAATGCACACTGGTATCCATCAAAAGGCAACGCTGAAGACTATCGAGTCGAGTGGTTCACGAATCGACAAGGGGTCCCTGAAATGAGAACTGCGTCCCACATGCGGCGCGGTACACGCGAGCAAATTGGGATGAGTGGCGCATAACAAATTTCGTCTAGCTCGACGGGTGGCTGAATCCTTACCCCGCTAATTTCCATCCGTGCTTCGCTTTTCTCGTTCCATCGCCGGCGGCCATTCTCGTGAGATATTCCCCGCACGAACGGCTCTTGGCACGATGCGCCGAGATTTCTCCTTCGCCGTTGGGAGTTGTGCGCTTGTGGCGAAGCGCGCCACAGAAGTTAAGGAGGAGGACGGGGCCATCCTCCCGTCGAAGAGGAGTACCGCTAGAGCCCTCTGACCCCACCTGAGGAGAGCAAGCGAACGAACAAGACCCCTTTCCACTGGCACCGGTAATTTTACGCTCGTTGCCAGCTTCCTGGTGTTCCGAGCGCTAGGATCTAGATCATCGAAATTCATGGCGATCCCGTCAGTTTAGACCATTATCTTTGACGTTATCTGGAAGACGATGACCCGTCATTTGTTACCGAAGTAGATGGCTCCGGACAAATGACGTTGACTGATTGATGAGGATCTGATATATCGTAGGGTTACACAATCGCCACTTGGATTACCTAATTGTCATTTTATGATTCGAGAAATTAGCATCGAACTTTTTTGTTTTTTCTTTTGGTTTGACTTTTTTTTTTTTAATCCCCTACCTTTATTTATTGAGTTGCGTTTAATTAAATTTTAAGTTATCTTTATGCTCGATCCAAAGTAATGCTTTGAAACACAGAGAAAGAGCAATCATGATTTTCCAATTTGTTATTTCATTCGGCAATCACGACGATTCGATTGCAAAGTTCAAATCCCGAGTCATAACAGTTTCGACAGAACGTTTCCATATCTTCTCGATTTCGCTTCGGCCCAGTTTAACAGACCTTTACGGCAACGTTATGACACTTTGGCGTTCCTCGCTCGGCATTTTCTGGCGTTGAATTTTTCTCGTTAGAATTTTATTTTTATGTGATAATTCATGAGGAGGTGGAGGACGATGAGCGAATAACCCTTGAAACGAGCGGATTCCGATGCTCGGAGTCAGTCTAGTGGAACGCCGTTGGTCAGTCTCGGTCGATAGATGGCAAATTTGAAGACGCGGATGATAGCGCGAGAGACAGGAACGGAGATAGGCAGAAAATTATTCAAATTGTTCTACTTCACGTGTTATAGGTACGTAACGCCGACCATCCCGTAACCCAACAGCCACCTACAGTGAAATATAACTAACTGCCGCTAAGAAATAATGTCGTGGGATAGCTTCGCGCACGATCAAGGTTTCTCTTTAGCGGCTGCATTAAGGCCCTTGTAGGAAAGACACGAGAGAAGAGAAAATGCTTCGGTTCTTCAACGAGCGCGACTCAAAAATATTCGGGTCAGGTATTGAAAGATTATTGAAGTTAGGCTCATACACGATAGTTCAATACGAAACGTGAAACCGCCGTCCTAGATGGAACCTTTACGCTGTTGAGTTCAGCCACGAGATAAATGAAGCTGTAAATCTTTCGATGGTTTAAGTTGGAAATGAGCAATAATCGAAGATGAGAAGTTCCTTGTGAGTTAATTGAAAGGTAGATGTATAATTTTTAACCAAGGAAAAAGTTTAGAAATGGATGGTGAAAATTGATTATCGATCGTGGGCTCATTTTAAGTTCAATTAATCGAAGAAATAACCCGAGGCAAAATTTTCTGTCTTCAAATAAGCCTCAAGTCGCCTCATTCTATTGTTCTTTGCCTAAAAAAAAAAAAAAAAACAATTTTTCTAGTCACAATCTGTTCTCGGGAGTCCTCAAGGAGTTCAAAAATTGAAATTTCGAAAAACTAAAACCCCAAAGTATCCTCCTTTGGTCTGGAAAATGGAAAAAGATGCACCGAAGGAGTACATTTTGAGGTTCATTTCGGCATAATTGAGGCTTTTTTAAGAATAAAAAAGCCCAGTTTATAACAACGATATTATATAGAAAAATGGAGCTTCCTTTGACCACGCCTCGATCTTAGCGAACTCACTAAAAGTCAATGAAGCGTCCTTCCAATCTCAATCGAAACCACTCGGACACATTGGAAATTGGATTGCTGAACGAAGAAATAAATGAGGCGCTTCCGGTATTCGTTTGAAGGAATCCATCCGGTTCGAGGCTCGTGGAATGGTCGCGCTGAAGTGCACGGATTATCGAATAAAAAGAACCACGGCGATGTATAAATAAAAGTTGCCGACTGCGTTTGAGTCCGAATGAAATAAATCTCGGAGAGGAGAAGGGTTTTCCAAGACCAACGATAATGCGTTATGGGCATTGCGAGGCTTTGTCCCGTCTTAGCGGTGAAGCTCGAAAGGCGCGATGGCACCAGGAGGAATCGGTTCGTTTTAATCGCTAATCACCAATTAACCAAGCGTCCTCGCATCCGAAACCCCTAGAAGCATTTTAACGAGCCGCTGTGTCGCCCGGCTCGGAATTTCACTTTGGCTGCTTTGCTTCTCTCGCAGCCTCTCGTTCCATCTCTTTTCACTGCCCTCTAACTCGGCTGTCTCTTTTCTACGTCTCCGTCCTGCTCGGGGCCGGTGGTGCTCTTCGTTTTTCGATGTGTGCGAGCTCCCGCACCAATTAGTGCATACTTTGACTCGGTGTTGGGGCCCAGAAGGAATACCCGCTGAGTCCGAAAGGAACTGTCAGTGTAACGGGGAACACGGAGGGGAGGGAACCATTGAGATGGAGACCGATCGTCGCCAAAAATCACGTTCAAGTCCCCGCCACATTCGGACAACTGGTTTCCACGTATTGCCATATCCTACGACCGACACTTCATCATTTTGGCTTTTATTCGTTCGACAAAATATTGGTTCTATTGGTTTTATGGCTTTAGGACTATCAGGAAATTGGATGCTTTCGAATGCATCTTATTGGAAGATAAAGTTGTTCGGACCTGAACTGGTTCTTTAAATTACATCTTCTGTTTTAATTAACGTTCTTCGTTGCTGATTGAAGGGAATCAATTTTTTTTTAATTGGAGTAATGTTTTTAACTTTCATTGAAGTGGAAAAAATATCTTTTCCATTGTTAATTGAAAAACGTTTGTTACAAATCAGAATGAAGTTAGGATCATTCGAGTTTGTCAAATTTTTCATTAACCTCGTAATATCAAATACACTGAATCCATAAAATTGACAAGTTATACAACTACCATCCATTCGCCCATTATCATTGAAGAAAATCATCTTGAGGATACCTTGTAAGATAAAAATTGTATCCCGTATCCTACACAACATTATGTCTTGTTTCGATGGAACGGATGAGCGTTTATACTTAGCCGAGTTAACGGTCGACAAGCTCAAACTTACATCGGACAAGATTCAGGATGTCGGTGATCAACCGCTGGCGATCAGCGTCAAGTTCGTCGACTTTCCGATTATTAAGATATCCCAGAACGAATTTCATTTCGCCGAGGCCTCGACCGTCACAGAAGATAACACACTGGAATTTAATTCCGGACAGTCTCTTTTGTTTTCCGACGAGCCCAGAAGCCTGGCGAGGTCCATCCAATACAATCCCATGAAGATTTACATTTTTCGTCAAGGCGACACGTTTCCCACAGCCGAGACCGAAATCTCTCTTTTGGGATGCCATTGCGATCAAATTATCATGGCGGGGAACGACGGAAATTCTTTGCCAAGACCGTTCGTTATTAAAGGCTGCTTCAATTTGATCGATCCTGGTCGAAATCACGCGGGATCGATATTTCTAGAATTTCGTCTCACTTGTTTCGGGAATTATATCATGAATCATTATCATGTACAACCGAAACAAATTTATTTCAAAATCAGTGGCTCTGATAGTGAATTTTGCGTCGAAAGAATGTCCGGAAATAATGGAGTCAGCATTTAAATGAACGTGAATATTTTAAACGGCTACGCCAAAGTTGTAGCATTGGAATTTCAGAAGTAATATTTTACATAGAATTTTTTGCACTTTACGCGATATAATTTCTTTGCGCGTCATCTTTTTTGAATCCCTTCGAAACTATTGGACACACGCTGTCATAGCAACATATTTAATGACATGTCAAGTAAAGAGTGTGAAAGGTTACATCAATTTTGACGTTTGTTTATCATCCTAAAATTAATGGTTCATTCAATCCAAAACTTCAGACCAAATCAATTCTCGAAGGTATCGTCGATTCAGCAACATGATGAGAAAAAAGATTTGCCAATTTCAATACGAACAAAGACAATTGGAAAAATACAAATTGGAGATCAAAATGGATCGACTGGAGTTGGAAAATGATACTTATTTAACAGCAGTTGATACGTTGCTTATTTATGTGAAATTTTTGGATTTACAATTTTTTCTCGATCAAGACGAATGTAACTTCTTTGATTTTCCTGTCCATGAATTTACATTTTTCAAGCAGCCTGTTGAATGCAGACGTCGGTTGAAATGCGAATCGCCACTGGCCATCGACATATATAAAATAATTAAATCAGCACATAATAAGTGTTCCTCAGAAAAACACGTGCATATTTTCAGAGTTGAAACGCCGTTCACCGGATGTCAACTCGAAGAGCTAGATACATTTTTCATGAATTGTGTTCAGCCTCAAGAGTCATTTATTATAAACGATAGGTACAAATTAATTGATCGTACTTGCTGTTTCTCAGGCTCTGTTGCTGTGAGTCTGCGACTAACGCGCCTTAAAAAAGGTCTTGATATTCAAAACAGAGAAAAAACAAATCTTGAGAATGAGGATTTCTGTTTGGAGCCAAGTACGTTTTACTGTTGAATCATTATTCATTAAATTAGTGCCCGTTGACAATTAAATATAATTGCTTATATTTTGTACATTGCATTTTCAATAAAGACATTTCTTTGGTGATGTACAATTGATTTAGAAAATGTATTAAAATTTATTGGAGTAATTGAAATTATTTTTGTTTTTATAAAATTTGTGTTTTATAGATTAAAAGTGATTTTGAATTTGAAAGATATTTAACGTTAGATTTTGAAATTTTTATATTGTAATTTTTACAATTTATCGTATCTAAAGTTTGGTCACGATTACACAGAAACTGTTCTACGAGAGTCATCTCTAGAGAAAGCGAAAAGCCAGAACGATCGTCGGCTTTATCGACGAGTTCCTTCCATTTCTTCTTAATTTATAAAAATCTATTTAAAAAATAGAAAAAAATAATATCGACAAATTTTCTTTTTTTTTTTCTTTTTAATAAATGTTACTTGTTAATACCCAACAAATTCTCAAATTCCTAAAAACTATAAATTAAAAACATTGGACAATAAAACAAAAAAATTTTTTAGTAAATTGTTTTATAAATAATATCCCTAAACGAGTAAGTAGTCGAGTAAATATTAAGTCAGCCTTTTTCAAATTAGGATGTCCTGCAACGTATTCTTTAGCTGTGGAATGTTCTACATTTCCTCAAATAAAAGTCCCAGATCCTCCGCCGAAATTATCAATAGATGACTCAGGATTTGAAAGTTTAACTACTGCAGAAAAATTAAATGATCCAAAATACAGAGAAATGATATATGAATCTTACAAACCAACTGAACCATTGTGTACTTGTCCAAGTGAATCTAAACCTTCTTATTCAGAACAAACAAGTATTTGTCCATCAGGATGTAAATGTCCAAACTGTTGTCCAGTAAAAAATATCAAAAATGTAGAAAACAAAAAAGGGAATGAAGTTGAGTCAGATTATTTTCTTGACATTAAGAAATTAGAAAAGTAAATTATAATATAATCTATCAGTCTATC
>JABFQA010000084.1:0-29487 GCA_022817065.1 Probaryconus sp. ZL-2020
GGCTCGTGTTTGCAAATTAGTTTTTATTGCTTTTAAAATGTTATGTAGTTTATTTTTTTTTTTAAATATGAATATCACAATAAATCATTTTTTTCAAATATTATTTTAAAGTTATGAACGAATCACATTTGTACAGTAAAAAAAAAGTCTAAATGCCTATCAAATTCGAAATTTAACGTCTAAAATAATACGAAGAGAAAAAAGGAACCAATTAAACTCAGACAATGATTAAAAATAGAACTGATAAAATGTACTATAAAGCAAAAAAATGAAAGGCAATTATCATTATTAGAAATTTCCCAATGAAAATGAGATTTGGCGTTTAGACTACTTAGCGTTATACAGATAATTTAGTATCCAAGCGCGAAGCGAAAACAAATGTGACCTGCTTGAAATAGACAATGCCTCGCAGAGCATTTTTACAGCGCGGTTCTTCCACCCGCCAGTTACGTCAGTATTACGACTTCGCATTGTATAAAAGCCGTCTCAGAACTGTTCAAGCTCAGAGTCGTTTGAGTCTCTGTCGAAAGTTCGTTATAAGCGACAGAAAGTTACTCGAAAAAAAAAAAAAAAATGAACACACATAAACAAAAAAAAAAAAAAATAAGTACAACCTCTGGAACTCAAACATTATTAAAACCCTTCAATTTGGATTTCTAACAGTTATTTCAATTTTTAAACTTAAATCTAAACTTCGCAAATGTTTATTGTCGTTCCAAAAGTTCATTGTCGTTCTTTGGATTCAAAGTAGAATAGAAATACTTTCTGTCAAAGTATAGTAAAATGCAATATATATCAAATTACAAAGCTCAGCTTTCTTATTCAATTTAATACAATTACAGATTATTAAATTGTAAATGGTTCAAAAAAAAAAAAGAAGTATCCCATTTGCCCCACTGTAACAAAATTACCAACACTGAGCGATGTTTCTTTTCGTCCTAAAAATGGGAAACAGCCTTTTCTATAAAAATCCTAAAAGCATTGATCGAATTCACAAGAGCTACTGTTTGAAAGTAAAGCTTAGCTCTTATTACTGTTAACTTACCAAAAAATAATGATCACAGATCGAATACAAAACTAAGTTTTAAGGAAAGCTAAAATCTATCGGAAAATCGATTCGTATCGCAACTGCCGAATGCTTGTCATCGACTGTTTGGTCAAGTTTCGTTTACGTTCGATGACTGACTCTAATAAAAGCTACCTTCGGATAAGATTGGATATCTGACCATAGTGGTGGGAGCTTTGACGAGAAATCAAAATAGAATCCCTATACTCGCAGATTTCAACTTGCGAACGCAAAATTTAATGCTGGAAAGTGGAACCGGTACAATTGCTGGAATTCGGGGCAAGGACGCGAATTTGTTTTACGTTTATGTCTTTCGTGACATATAGTTGAGTTGGACATTAAGTACATTGTTATAAAACGGATTTATTTATATTGAATGGTTTTCCTAGAAACCTATTGAAATTGGTTTATTTACATCGATGCTAATAAACTGTAGTTTGCCACTTTTTATGTGATTCGATTTTAAACGAAAATCTTTCATTTTATGATAACATGTTATGTAACACATTCACCATTGAATCATTTCCAAATTATTTCCTGTAGAATCATCATCGCAAAAACTCAGTCATTTCTATAGAATCATCGGTGAAGTTTATTCTAAAGAACATTTCGCAATTATTCATTGAAAAAAAAAATGTTTGCAAGGCATGAAGAACTGTGTTATTTATGTTGAGATTTGGAAAATGCGTCTCTTCCATTGGAGTCAAAACTGTGCTTCGCGATAATGAATCCATGATCCTTTGAAATATATTCAATTTCTTTTCGCAAATTCACGATTTGTGAATATCGTAATTCAATGTCGCAATTTTGCGGAGGGATCGTTGCGCCAGAAATATGTGGAGCATAATAGTGAATAGTAAATGTCGCGCAATGTCGAGCGTTGTCACCGTCATTTCGTACGAACTGGGCCGCATTCGACTTTATTTAGAAATACGAAAATAACTGTAACAAGTGAGAGGGAATCATAGACAAAGAGAGGGAGAGAGGACAAGAAAAAGATGGACATGCCTGCAGATCAGTCGCTCGTCACTCAAATGTTGTCCTAATCTTAAATTGCACAGAATGACCCTTATTGAAATAGTCATTCTGCAAATATTTGCAAATTTAACTGATTGTCGTTTAAAATGCTTTAAAATTTCTTTGAAAATCAATATTTTACTAGTCTTACCGAGTACGTAAAAAAAAAAAAAAGAACGAATGTAATCAATTTTAGCACAGATTTATTATCATACATATTTAGCATTACTGCGAATTATAAATTTTCTGATAGTTCATATTCTGATAAAATTGGAAAATTGCAGAAGATAATTAATGACTGAGAGATCAACTTCGATTGAAAGTTCGGTATTAAAAATGAAATAGATAATTAATTGTTTCAAACTGTACAATCATATTTCACCCTTAATATCATTAATAAACATTACAAAATATCATAGTTTTTTACGATATATTGGAAATTTGCATTATTCAAAGAATAGTAACGTAATCTTTCAGAGATTTATTTTAGGAATCAAAGTTGAAAACTAAAATGATTTTCGTTTCCTTTTTGTTGAATGGCTCAAACAGCCTTCGAGATAAACAGTTCCAGTTCTTCAGAACCATACATGGTCTCCAGTTTTGCGCTTGGCATTGATATTCATTTGGAAACCACAGCGGTATCGATAAAACTTTTTTCGATGGAGTCGCATTACGAGTACATACATAAATAGTTGTGGCATAAATTCAATAAATAATACTCCGTAATCTTGTATTTAAATATCAAATTAATTGCACGAGCCTTAAAAAAAAAAATTGTTGCACCATGGTTACTTTTTTGCTTTTAGGCATGATTCTATTTGTACTTTTACTTTGATGATGTTAATGAGTTTACTTGGTACAGGAGAGTTCCAAGGAATCGTTTCAAACAGACAGTTACTTTATCGTCAGCATGCATTGTAGGAAGCAGTTAGCAAGAAAGATATTTGTGTGATTATTTGTCGTTTGCAGAACGTCAGAAGATAAGGTAGAAATTTCAAATCTCTTCTGACGATCCAATTTCTCAGAAAAATAATTTAAAAATCTTTTTCAGTCAAAATGATTTGCAAAAGAATTTTGTATAAATAAAATATAGTCTTTTATTATTTAATAAAATAAAATTTAGTCGAAATAAATGATTTAATCAAATGTACTTGATTTGCAAAAACATGAAAGTAATCTGCAAAATTTACGTGACATATTGCATACTGTGCAAAATGTATATTAAACTGCTTACGAATTCCAGTTCAAATGGCAATGCAATCCTAATTTTAGAGAACCAATTACAAGTGCATAAAAAGCGCAATATTGAATTCGCAAACTTTTGCACATTTGACTTTTATGTACACTTTACCAAGAACATCGAAAATTTCACTTAATCTTATTTCTCTGAGTTTTGTAAATGAAAATCAATTTGTCTTCTCATAAAAAACGTAATTAAAAATGAACAGCTTTACCTCATCGCAGGCAGCACATCTTGGTTTGAGTTGTTCTGCGTAATGCCGTTCGCAATAGAGTTCGTCATCGTGCACGCAATATGCAAGATCAACCAGCAATTCTCTGCATTGCACGCACTGAAAACACATTGGATGATACAGCAGTCCGAGTTTACTTGCTGAGACAGCGAGACTGCCATATTTCACAGGCTCTTTACAAGTCCTACAGACCTGTATAAACAGAAAAAAAATTGCATTTCAAAGTTAATATTTCAAGTTAATAATATCTCATAAAAATGTCTAAAGTTTAAAAAAATGTACATTGTACATTTAGATGGATTTATTGTAACATTTACTTTCACGTACTAATAACGGTTAATAAATTATTGTATATAATAAAAAACAAAATTTCTTGACACATTTAAGTTCAACGATAAATTATCCATTGCGAAATTCTTTATTCTGAAATGAACGTTATCAGGCCTTTGATAATTTCATTAGCGAATATCAAAATGCACGTAAAATTTTTTGGCGAAGATAAAGTTTAATGAATGTCTGTTGTTGATCATTTTCCTGAATTAAAATTCGTCGAAAATCAACGATCGAAACATCACGCGCATCGTAAGAATAGAAAAATAGCCGAGAACATAATTCAGCGATTATTCAAATTCCAACGCGGTGATAGAGAAGGCGTTAATTGAGCCATAAAAGCGTCTACGGGAAAAGAAATAAAAAGCAAATGGCTCATAATGATGCTCTTGATAACGTTTTGGCATCAATCATACTAATCAATCTGTCTACTGTGTTGAGAGTAAGTGATATACTTTTGATTCCATCGGCCCATTCAATGAAGCTAATAAGACTAAAGGATAAATAAACTGCTCGAGCAGCTCGTGCCAATTTTCAAGTTCAGGATCGCGCGCCTGCGTTACGCGTTAGAAATGTTATCTTCGTTTCAAGCGCGCGGTTTACTCGATTTGTTTTCGCGCGATGTTAATCTTCGTCCATAATACGAGGAAGCATTTCAAAGCATCTACGTGCATTTAGATTTTAGAATCTCGCCACGAAATCTCGAAGACCGACGATTATTGGCACAGATCGTCGGCCTTTAACGCGAAACCGCCAGTCTGTGCAATAAAGCGCATCCAAGACGCGATGATGGAAAGACGAAATAGAACACATTCGAGTTTAAATGAAATCTTTCAAACTTCTACGAGGATATACTTTGTTATTACACGCACGTCTGCATAACAAACCCTGCGTATTTTTAGTTAAAGTTTTCATATAAATCTTAAGACATCGGATGAACGACAGATTTGAATTTTGGGCGTGGACTCGAAGATTTCGATCTTGGGACTAACGATGAGATCCTTTAAACCTTATCTTCTATAAGAAATTTTACTATAAAAAGGAGTGACATTTTAGTCTTAAAAAACTTACGAGTAATCTTTCTGAAACTTCTTGCACACTGCCAATATCAAGTGCTATTTCATTTCTCGCTGCCATAAAATCATCAGCGCTAGCGGAATGTTCAGGCTCCAGGTGGCGACAATACGCTCTGGCAAGGTCCTGTTTTGGTAACTGGGTCGCCAATTGACGATCTCTGTAACGTTCGCCAGGCGTTCCGAGTCTCGGTACCGATATTTCAGGTATCATGGAAAAATATTCTTCTACCTGAAAATGAAGAAATCCAATTAATAAACACATCAGACGTAAGCGGCGCTTTTCGATTTTTCGCAACGAAAAACATTTCATTAGAAATTCTTTCAACTTTCATTTCTTTAACGCGACATCACTCGAATTCATAAAATATATTATAAACATTAATTTACAAAGAACTATAAAAGAAAAACGCATAATATGTTTTTATAACGTATATAAATATAAAAATCTCGTACAAGAGGAAAAAAAGACAAAGCCACGAAAGAGCCCCGAAGCAAATTTTGATTAAAACGAGACACGTTGGGATCGTAAAAAAATTTATAACAAAAATAATAACGAATCAAGCAGTAACAACGATCGCGATAAAAATACGTTTTGAGTTGGAAAACAAGGAGGACAACGTGTCTCGTACCAGGTGACTTTTTAGGCGACTTTTTTTCATTCAGAGAATCGTATGGGACGCCTCAAAATATAAATACATTTCCAGCTGTCGTGTATAATTGAAGTCCTCGTATATACATCAAGGCTGCATTACGGAACATCACGCTTTTACGCATTATAAAAATGTCCAACAAGTGGATGGCATTGTTCTCTTTATTAAAAAATACCTTAAGTCATATATATTGTAATAATTATTTCTTCGTGCATTAAAAGAAAAAGTAGGTTTAGTAAAACATTAAAAAGGTAGATTTCTCGAGGCGAAATTAATTGTGGAAAATTTATGAAGTGAATATTTAGAAAATTAATATACAAGTTTTATGCAAGCCCTTTTGAAATCCATGTCCGATTACGCCACAACGTTATGCGTATGACAAGCTTTCCGAAAATATTGGAACCGGGCGCTGCGCCAAGCGTGGATGCACGCGTGCTGCCTGCTGCCACGTAAATAATCGTAACCTAAGCTCTACACAGCGTAACCGCGTACCGGACAACATTAAGATTATCCGTAAACAGAACGCGATTTCAAACTCAAAAGATCGACTTTTTGCAAATTTTCTTTAAATTCACTTATGTTCATGACCTCGTTCTATTTCCTTTTCAACATTAATACGATACAAATAAAATTGTCGCAAATTTTAAAATGTTTCGAGACATTGACGAATAATTTATTATTTTAAATACTAAACGAATTGGAAGTATGTAATAATAAATTGTTTTTATGTAAAATCCTCTATCAAATAAATGCCAAATAAGTGTCAGAACGATGACATGATGATTTGATATAAACAATTACGCAACCATCGATATTTCGCGAAATTTATTAATAATAGATTTTGATTACTGAATATTATCGACGCTAGAATTTTTGTTTCGACATCGTTGAAACCCTTGTACTTAATGTTGTTAATGTCGCTCGTTAACATTTAAACTCATTTTGAATTAAAAAATTGTAATTTAAAAAAAAAACTTTTATAGTAGCTCTTTACTTTTTCGTGTCTTCAAATTCTTTCATGTTTTTAAATAAAGGTGCAGAAAGATGTCTATTTGATTTTATGAATTTTCCAATAGAAATTGAGTTTCATAATACGGTATCCATAAAAATGTATTTTTCCTTTTTATTATTTATCATTCGCGTGGAATTTTCGAGATACTTGGATTTTTATGGATACTTTTGCATAACAGTACACTTTTTAATAACTACAAACCACTTTATCGGCGTTTTCAATTTAGATTTAAAGTAAAATCGGCAATTTTTTCTGACCATTACACTTTTTATACTAACAAGATGATAAATTTTAAATCAACATTACATTTTATGAAACATTAATTATTTTTAGTTTTTTTATATATAGAAATAGTAAGTCTTTGTAAACTTGTTCACTAACAGAGACATTTTCTCATTATATGTAATTTTTACAAAGCAAATAAGGTACCCTTTTATAAGGTAAAATAAAAGGGTATTTATCGTTATAAGAAAATATAAAATTTATCATCAAAAATTTCTCTGTTCAATATACGAAATTGATACAAAAAAAAAAAAGAAACCTACCCTGTGCGCAGGTAATCCTGGAGGAGTCCATGCGAATCCTTTTTCTCTTGGATCGAATACAATAGTAGCATTTGGCTCCTCGCCCTTGAGCCCCAGTCGCGCTCTGACGGATACCCATTCTTCGTGGCACACCTCGTGAGCTTCCCTTGGACATTTACAGCTCGTGCAATTTTTTCTGCAAAAAGAAAATGACATTCGTATTAAATATACAAATTAAATATACAAATCACGCGTTACGTTTCATTACATATTTGTACGTTTCATTACAATCTCGCTTCCTAAATTACGACCCCATAACCATTCTAAAGGTCCAATAACTACTAAAGTTTGTCGCAATAACTTTCTGCTTAAAGGGAAAACCAAGTGCATAAATTAACTTCCGATAAGCCACGAAATTGGTTCATTTGAGCGACGCTTTATATTTATGTACCGAGCGAACGTATCAGGACGTCACATTAAAAAGAACGCCAAATGAGCCACGTTGCTAAATTTAATAACAAGGCGGTAAACATTGACTTTGCTCTTTTTATGAACTTCGAGAGCGAGGTCTTGCGAGCTTTTACGACCCTATTCCCTCGTACGTCATAAGACAATAAAATCTTGTATGTTAATTCTCAGCTTTGGCTTTTAGCAAAGTAAAGAGTTGTGATATCAATTACTCCGCGAGGACATTACAAACTGCTTAAATCATGTCGAGAAAGTTTCGACTTTTTCATTTTCTGCAGACATTGATTTAAATGAATTATCATTATCAAATAATTATTAGAAATCTTGACCTATGGATTTTTGCAAATGATCTGAAAATTCTTTGTTAATTTCATAATATGTTAATGAAAAATCATTATAAACAAATCAATGAAACGAAAAAATGAAACGAAACCTTGTGAAGCAAAGTTTCACAGCAAAACAATTATGACGTGACAAGACGTTATTCGTCCGAGTTTTAATGGACCACGGTGTTAGTTAATTAAAGTTTAATACTTTGTCCAGTCGTAATTGCGAAATAAATACGTTATTTAACACATAAATACTTTTCAGAACGCGGTAAGGAATTTTACGAGTCCTTTACGTGAGTTTGTTTTAATTCCATTTTTAATTGCGCTTATTCCTTTTTTTTTTTTTTTTTGACCGCGAGAGAGGGAACTGAAGAAAGGCGGCGCAATAGTATATGCAATAAAATTTGCAATTTACTAGAAAGCAAATATTTCGCACCATATCAACCTTGGCTAAAACTGCTCGTAAATAATAATTTGACAATGATCGGTAATAAAATGTTTTGGCATCGTTAGCCTCTGTGTTCAAACATTACGGAAATTACCCACCTATTGTTATTTGTCATTTCATTACAATGGCAATAATTATGGGGAGAAATATTACTTGTCAATTAGTGCTTGCTTCGAATTGAAGTCAAGGTGAAGAAAATGGTATTAACTAATTTCAGAACATGTTTGTCAAAGTTGCAAATTACATTTTGCTAATAGATATTTTTAAGCATTTAAAATTTGTTTTATATTTCAAAATCAATTTCACTTTAAATATTCTCTTCGCAGAGCTATACTTTTCTGCAAAATAAACTATTTGCAATTTTGCATTACCCTTGTCGATCTATAGCAATAATAATAAAAAAAAAAACATAAAACAAGACAAAATAAAAATAGAAAACAAAAAAGTTGATATTCGTAATCTTTTTTACGGCCAATTAAACTGAATTCATCGCCGTAATATCTTGACTGTGTTTGAATTAGTTGTTACACGCGACAAATCTTGACATTTGGTGGCAATTCGCATTAAATGATGTCACACTTGGGGATACCTTTCATCTAGAAAAAAGTTCCACTTAGCGACCATTTCCTTTATGATATCACGGTCTTATTATTGATCACGTGACAGATATCGTATAATCAACGAGATGCATTTACGTGTGACAGTTATTGTGAGAGCGCCACACCCTTCCGGATGTCAGTCTCAAGGCTATGACCAAGAAAAGAAAATTGACATTAATATTATCTTACTTTCCTTCTTCTCCGTCTTCTTCGCTCTTGTCTTCTATTTTTCTCTTCTTTTGCATTCTTTTCTAATACGTGCGTAAGCCAATTAAAAGTAAATCAGGCCGACCACAAGGCTCGCGAAGAAAAGACACGAATCCTCTGTGCGCCACGTGCTAAATACGTCTCGCGGCTCAGAAAAATCTTTTCGGGGAATCCACAAAATTTATGCCATTATTTTTTCTTCTTACGTATTTCGGAATAAAGTCTAACGATAAAATACACTTTAAACGCAACTTTCTTTACGAGAACATTGAAAAAAGAATGTTACTGATAATTTCAATCTAGATTAAAATATTCAGAAGAATAGAGAGAAAAAAAAAATTCAATGGCAAGGAAAAATTTTGTTACATTCAACAACACAGTTCTAAACGAACATTGATCATTTGATTTAACACTTCTCGCGTATTGATTTCGAATTTGCGTATTGTATAAAAAGCTTGTGTGTCTTCGAGAACTGAGATGAAACTAAGTAACTTGATTATAATCACACTTATTTTAATGTAATTTATTTATGTATAAAATCTCTTATCTAGCATAATAAATAAATTAGGTAACTGATTTGCTTTGTATTGAATAGGAAAATTTTTGGAGCAATCTTAATGTCGTGTGAATAGAAGTATCATTAGAAGTTTATTGTATAACTATAATGAATTGCAAAATTAGATAAAAATAGTCTATGTTTATATCAATGTTATTGATAACCAGTTTTTATATTTAGTTGTTATCATAATTAATAAGGAATTATTTTTAAAGGAAAAATTCATTCAGTAATTAATTAATGAATTAATTATTATCAGCTATGCTTCATTACATATTATAACTAATCTTGTTATTTTAGTGTAAAAGATAAATTAACAAATTAAATTGCGAAATTGTTCTTTAACAAAATTAACAAATTCCCCACTGTTTTCGATTTCTGAATAAAGTTACATAAAACATTTAGGCCGGCACTTAAAAATATGTAAACACTTGTACCAGTTAATATTCCATTATTTGTCAATCCATTGCACCGATTTCAAGAGCCACTGCTATCCTTAAAAGCCTGACACAATCTTTACTGCGAAGTGTTTTAAAAATAAGATGTAAGAAAAAGAAAATATCTGTAGAAAACGGGATTTTAATTTTTTGCAACCATTAACGAGAATACTGACAAATATAATATAAAAAAAAAATAGAGTATTTAAATAAATTTTATTTTCAATGTTGATTTAGATAAATAATCGTCGCGAAGGAATTTTGAAAACTGATCCAAACGTCTCAAAAATCTTTGAAAATCATTATTACCAAAAATAACTTAACTTCCTTCAGCAGTGGCCTTTCAAGATTCAAATAGTGATCGGCCGTCACAATTCGCAATTATAATTAAAGTAATCTAAACGATGCCTGCGATGTACAAAATGCATTAGCTGTGCGCACGTCATTCAATTCAGTAACGACCGAGATTTTCAACTTTTATTCACAGTTAAAGGCTACAAGTCAGCGTTCAAAGTCATCTCGAATCTTTATCTCGAACATGATCTTTAACGAAGGTAAGAGACTGTTTGGCTGGTTAAAGCGTTTGATCTTTGGTACTTGCTCACGTGAATTATTAACTAGGTAGTACTGGGCGTAAGCCATTTGTACGTGTGATTATTTACGTACTGACGAATGTACTGCTGAAAGTATGCGAATTTTAATACCGAGGTTAAATTGCGGTTACGCATTAAGAATATTCACCGAGATCTTGGTAATATTCAGAAACAAAACGTGAGGATATTTCTTTTGTTATAAAGTAAATTTATCTGGATCAAAATTCCACGAAAAACAACTATTAAAATTTCACCTGACATGACTGTTTTTAATGTGCTTTTATGTCCTGCATCATGATATCACACTTTTTACTGTGCCATATCGCAATGAATTTTTCATCCCTCTCGAGTTAATTAAAACGGCCACACCGTGTCATATCACGAAGCACATAAATGCTATAACCAAATTACTTCTACAAAATACTTGTTTGACGTAAGAACGAACGGCACGCTATTAAAAAAAAAAACACGGTTTAAAATCCCGTGGGTTCCCAATCTCTAAAGAAAGGGTAGTTTACACGGTGTAACACATTTAATGAGATAAATTCCAGTCGTGTCATGTGCCTACGTAGAAGGGGAGCGGGAGGCCGTGTAGGTAGCTCGTTAACAAGCAAAATTTCTATGCTCACGTTGCTTAAGTGGAGATTAATGCTACCCAACGTGCGTCAATTATTTATCAAAAATTCAAGTGTCTTCGCAATTTTTTCCATCGTCCTTATTCCTAACTATAATTAAAATCCATCATAGCCATTTTGCGCTGAGAAAAATTTTATCGATTAAAAATCTCTTCCTCAATTACCGATCAATAGGTTTGCTCAATCGTTCAAAGAATTGTGGCTTGTATTGCGAAGGAAAAAAATAATTTTATTGACTTTCATGCATTCGGTTTAAAATTAAGTAATTTGAAAATGTGGACAGAGAATTCAAGGAAGGAAAAAAAAAAATCAATAGACAACTGAACGTAGAGAATTCAATGAGAAAAGTTAAACTTTCGCGATCTTTTAGAAACTTGAAATATCGATAAGATTTTTAAAGATTTATTGCTTTTTATGTGATTATTTGATTGACGACAATTGCTCTCGATGTTATTTGTAATGTTATTTTCTTACGACATACCCAAATTGATGCGAAACTCCGGCGCAATCGGCTGAACGCGAAACGAACGAAAAACCGTCACGACTGTTACGGCAACGCGGCAACATGGTTATTTTAACCGGGGGAAAAAAAAAAAAAAACTTGTTAAGCCGCATTTGTGTTCGCCGAGGATGTATTAATGCGCGATGACGCGGACACTACGCGCGAAAAATGCTTGCAATTTGTAGGTGCTGATCGCACGCGGTAATTGTGTCATTAGTTGCGTCTGTCGTAAGAATCCATCATGCGTACATATTTCAAAAGCAACCGAGAAGGAAGTTGCCACTGACGGCGCTAAACATAGCTAATCAAATTTGCATCTTGATAACATTGCTTCGGTTATGCTCGCAGTATCATTTCATTTCCCCCAACAATCTCGTCGCGAATTAATGCGCGTTATGGAACAGAACAGAAGATTGGAGAATCATAATGAATTTACGATTCATTTGCACTGTATAATTTTACGTGTAAGAAGTTTCAATAGTTGATTTTTCAACAAATTTTATCTGCAAAAAGAAATTCAATTCATCACGAAAGGAAATCCATTTAATGATTATAGATTGAAAGAAATTTTTATGAAAAATTGCTATAGTTTTTAGGAGCCGCTTTCTGTTTTTTTCCTATAGTTACATTAAAAAATCGATTATACTTAAACAAAAACAATAGAAATCAGCTCGATAAAGCTCGGCTAATAAAGATTATAGTAATTTTGCATAAATCAGTTTTCTCAGTGTATGAAATAAACGCCTGAACATAAAATACGTATCTAATCTACAGATCATACACAGTGTTAAACAAAAAAAAAAGATGACACTAACAAAGAAAAACACGTACAGAAACACGGAGAACCGAGGCCAGCACTAAAGGACTAAGCACCAGCGCCAGCACATAAAGCCAATGGTAACATTACCTAACAATGAGTTCGAAGAGTTCAGTCTGGTCGAAGACCTTGCAATAAAGATGCAAGACCCTGACACAGGCCCACTTCATGCCGGGCCAGGGTGCCAAGCTGAGGTCGAGGCCATCCTCGAGTGGACACTTTCCAACGGCGAAGCTGCGTTTCAGTTCCGCGCCCGAGATCGTGGGAAAGCGGTTCCTCCGGTCCAGCATTGGATTGCGCCGGCTGCCATTTCTTTGGGCCAGTTCCGCGAGGCTCTTTTTTATTTCGGCCCCGGAATGAGTCGAGTACCTTTCGCGTCGGTCCAAAGACGTGGTCTTCCGGTAAAAGTCCTTCTCGGAGATCGAGGGACAACGCACCCTCTGGCCCAGACCGTGGTCCACTCTCATTGGCGGACTCATGGGCCTCTTCTTTGGCTCGGGAATTTTCACGCGGATCGGCTGTGGCTCGGCACCAGGCTGGGCCACGCAGGAAACGCGCACCTCCATCTTCGGGCAATCCTGCCCGGGACCCTTCGGGCTCATTTTCGATTGCAGAACTGACGTCGTGTGACGCCGCTGCAGTCGCTCGTTCACTGTGAAATCACCCGATGAAATTCGCACTTTCTTTTTCGACTGGTCCCTCTTTTCTTTTTGCACGATTCCCGATGACTTTGCGCCATGGTGATTTTCGCCCTTGGTCTTGTTTTGGGAAATGTTTGTATCTGATTTTCGAAATTCTTTTTTTCACTACTCAAGATCTAATTGAAAGATTTTTTGTTTGTTACACTGAGAACAATAATCAGTTTACAAAATATAGCTTACAAATTTAGTTAAATTAATTTAATTGATTATTGTTCTCAACGTTGATGTTGAGTTAAAAATAATTCTGATGGGTGTAAAAGAGCGTAAACTTGTTTATAAAAATTTGGAATTGGAAAAACATGTTATGATGTTCTTTCGGGCTATTCTTAAATAGATAAGATACTTAATGCAGATTATGCACGATATCTATGTTTTCAAGAAGGTGGAATCAGATATGAGAGCAAATCCCATCGTAAGATGAAAATAACATCATAAGTGCGATGATTTAGTAAAGCAGGCTTTTTGTTCGTTAGTTTTGATTTTCTTCCAACTTTATGGATTCGGTTGTTTCGTCCGGGAGTTGTGATATTTATAGGTAAATATAATACAAATATATATGTTCTGAACTATGAAAATCTTGCAAATTAAAAATATTTATACTTCAAACATGAATGTTTTTCTAAGCCTAATAATAAATTTTTACTTCATCTCTTTTACGTTTTTCAAAGCTTAAATAAGTTATTAACATTTTCAATTTATAATTTTGCAATTTCCTAAGGTTCTTTTTTTCTTAAGATATAAAATAAATCAGTTAAATAAAATGCGTACAAACGAAAGGTAAAAGGCTTCTCGATATGAGCTTTTCGAACAAAATAAGGACAATTGGAGTGGTGTGCTCCATTACCTCGATCATCCCAATAAATCTACCCTCGCTGATAAAGACAATGAAAAGCCCTATAATGATCTTTGCACAACACTGTTGGAAAGAGTTTCCAACAAGATTCGGAAAGATAGATGATGAGGAAATATGATTGCAATATTACGATGTTTCGACATTAATCACCCTTAAATCTCGTACAAATAAATCACCTATAATTACTCTCAACAAACTGTTATTTATGTTCCTAAAGTTATACATTTTCATGGCATAACTTTAAGAACTTCTCGCATTAAAACGTCATTATAAAATTGCTTAGATCTTCACTTGAAAAATGTGCATAAACTTTCGTACTTCAGATTTTAATTTAGAATCGATGATCTTCTCGAAATAATCTTAATATATTCATCACCAAAGGTATTTCATAAATTATCCCCCATCAAAAATTGCTGACGATTATTTTCACCGACTGAAATATTATTGTAAATTTTCATTCATTTTTTAAAGACAAATTAAACGCCTACATTTGTCAAAAGATAAAACCATAGTGCCGTAAAATGTGCGAGTATGATAAAGATTTGATTGGAAGATCGATTCGAATAAACGAGGTGCAATTCTGGTTCTATAATTCAATGAATGGACGAGTAAAGTCGTGTACTGTGGAGACTCTCGTTGCACAGGCGATTGCAATGAGTTTACACGTACGCATCTAACAAGCCAAGGGGGTCTGCTTCAGGAGAGCTCAGGCTAATGGCTATTAATTAGATAAAAGTTCGCTATATTAAGAGCTGCAATAGTCATCGTTGAAAATAGACGGTGGGATAAAACGCGATTTTAAGTCATTCTATTTGCAGCGGTGTTGCACGAAACACTTAGTCCCCGATACACTTGGGGCAGGACACGATTATCATTTGTTTATACTCGTTTCGTTAAAGCTAATCCAACGATATTTATGTAGTCGTTTTTTTATTTGATAGACGGAGAAAAATAATTACTCGATAAGCCTTCGTTATTGATCGTTAGGAACATGCTGTTTCAACGTAAAATAGTATCGCGAGTTAAAGGGCACTGTATAATGTGAGAACAATTTGTTTTCCATCGATTGGAAACAAATAAAATCAAATTTTTTTTAGGCATTGCATTAATATAAAAAAAAAAAAAAACTGCTAGCTAATATAACGATCGAAGCCATATTTTTAAATAAAGCACGTGATAATTCTCTGGCGTCTGCATAAAATCAATGCTCGTATCAGTGTACTTTCATAGCCACTTATATCACACAAGATATCATATTTGAAACCATAAAAGATGCGAGATTAACATAACTGAACGGCTGAAATGACTTATATTAGAATGTTTGTCAAAATGTTAATTTCGTTTTTTCACAGAACCATTTGCATTTAAATTCGAAATTATCTTTCCAGCGTAATGCATTTATAGATTTCATTCATTTCAAAGATGGAATTGCAGATTTGTTTGAAACAACAAAAAAAAGTGCAAAAAATTTATATCTAGATATCGGAAAATCATTTTAATCCTGAATACACGAGTCTTTTTCCGCAGGATATTTGCCCCGCTTCTTCGTCTATTTTCACCTAACTTTGCTCAAGGTTTATATTTTAAGGAGGATGTCTTTTCGGTCTATATTTTCTCAACAATGTTTTGTAATAAATAATAAGAGTTATAAATATGTGGTACGTGTTTTAATAATTATTCATTACACGACAATCGCTTTTGAAAGTTGAAATTACACTTGTACTGAATTTAAAGTGCAATTAAATTTGATCTATTGAATTATGTATTGCTCGTAATGAGGCGTGGACGAGAGAAAAAAAAAACATCAGGCAATGAATTTGTTGGTCGCGTGCAAATTAATCGCATTACTCGCAAATGTTCCGATAATTGAAGATTATCAAGGACGTTCGATATTATCTGCTTAACTCATTTGTTTTCTAGGCTTATCCGGCTAATCGATTTAAAAGTCAGAAATTCATACAATCATTCCGCGATCAACATTTTTTTTCCTCCATTTCATTTGCTCCAAAAAAATGAACTCTTTTTTTTTACTTTTCTACGTATTTTGCAAAAAAATTGAGTAAGAAGATAGAAGTAAAAAAAAAAACAAGTTTTGCAAAAATGTGCATTTTCAAAAGCAGCACAAAAAAGGTCTTGTAAAGCATTAATCATGTAACTTAAATTTCGAGAATGTTGATTCACACGCGTTTCTCAATCATGTCATATATGGCTCAGAGTCGACAGATATTTTTGAATGTCAGTTGTGTATGTGTGCTGTCGCGTGTAAACGACAGCACGGTGACGTTGCTCGCGTTGCCGAGACGTCACGCCTTCATTTAACTGACGAATTTGTGTATTTAAAATTGCTTTGTATCATCGCGAACGATATAGGTCGTTATGTGCAACCAGAGCCGAAAACAAACAATCTTCTCTTGACGTAACTCAACCAAATTTATAGGTTTGCGCATCTTTAATGTTGACGTTGCACAAAAACGTCAAGCCTTAATCAAGGCGCGACTCAAATGTGCAGTCAATAAAGAAACTGACGTTGCTTTGTCGAAAAAAAAAAAAAAACATGTCTCAAAAATTTGTATGATGAATAATAGAAAAATCTGTTAACGTTGATTTTCCTCAAAAAGTCTTCAGAAAATTTAGAAGCTCATCTAGATTTCTTTTAAGAAATCGGTTTATAGATCATTGTTAACTCGTGACAGTTGTTAAAAGCGTTAAGCCCTTGAGTTGAGTCATCTATTGTAGTTTAATGAACCACACTAACACTTGTTTTTGTTGAATACAAGTTGAATATAATTTTTGATTTATTTGTTTTTTCGTTCGCCATATTTTTGTAAACGTCAAATTTTACTATTGCCCTATATACTTTGTTCTATTAATATATGTTCTAAATATGGATTTAAGTGTAAGAGAAAAGGTCATAGTGAAAATTGATCTCGTGGATTTTTAAATGCACGCTGTTCGGCGCATGGAACTATTATTACGGTTTTAATTATTTTTAAAATGTAACGCATCCATGATGATTTAAGTCTTTTAACAACCTCGCAAGTGTTACTCTTTACTTTTATTTTTATAGTTGTAACAACTTGACGAAGTTTAAATTAATTTAATATTCGACTTAAGGTATTCTCGTAGGTGATTATATTTTTAACATCGATAAGGTTTCAAATTTTCATGCACTAAAACATCCGCCAAATCCTTCCACACACTAATTCCTACTTGAAATGAAACTTTTTCCTACATCACGTGGAAAGCGTTTGATAACAACAAATGCACTAAACCCCGCAAATGAAACATTTTGCACTAACTCATTGGCCAACTTTTTAGCATGAAGATGAAATACAAATGTAAACCCCATTGCTTCACCATAATAAATGACATGATACCTCAATGACTACCAAACACCAAATGAAGAAGGATGAAAATACGAAAAAGGGAATAAATGAAAGCAACGAAAGTGTGATATTTTGGGTAATGAATCGCGTGTGTGATTAGCATATAATTTTTGTGCAGCTGTAAGTTTAAAGGGCCCGTAACCCCCGGTCTGTTCAACTATGTATTTCCCCCCTCCCCATATGTTCTCGAACCACCCACATTTTCGTACGTTCTCCTCTAAGAATGGGACATCGCGACACAGTCAAACAGAAGAATTAGATTCGCGATGCTGCGTGCGTTCGAAAGACGAGCGCATACGCGCAAAGAGCGTACTTCAAACTGGCGCCATGCGGTTCGCAGACTACGTTTGTAGGTGTTACTATACGTGGTAGCGCAGGCGCGACTCGCCGATGTCATCGAAATCTCAATGCGGCTCAAACTCTTTACAAGTCAACGGACTTCTGTTTCATTATGAGAATAAGACTCTTGTTATGTTTTACAACAACGTTTTTGCAGTCATCAGTAACTGAGTCATGATTTAAAAATGATAACGAGGAAATTTTAAAAGAATAATAGATCAAAGAGAAACGATATTGTTAAGAACATTGTGGTTTAAAAAAACAAAAAGTCCAAGAAACTTTGTGCAAAGTTTATGTAAAAGATCATTTTCCAAAGAAACTTGCAGATTGTCGATGATTAAACTAATTAAATTTGAATACATTTAAAATTTGCTCTTCTTAATTAATTCCCTGTCTATTAGTCTGCGTAAGAATATCCGGGGCAATTAAACTTTAAAAAAGACTTAAGAACGGAGCCAATGAAATTTAAAAATCACTTATTAAACAGATGAACTTTTACAAAGGATTTAAGTTTCGATTAATTCCTAACGAGGAATTACGTTTCCAGATGATTAGATTAAGGAATAAAAATTCAACGATAAGAGAGAAAAAAAAACTGTTAACAGGAAATTCGACTATCTCGACGTTACTCATTTTCAGATAAAAAGAATTTCATAACTTTTCGTATAAACCGTCAATTTCATTGGAATGTCAAATAGGGTGACAAATTTAGTTCAATTTCATTTCGTTTCATTTCGTATAGTAAATTTAAATTTCGTAAAACGTGCCTCATCGATTAACAATCCTAAAACAAATAAATTCACCGTATTACTTTTTTTTTTTTTTTAATTTAAAATACCGCACTTAGATTTTATCGCACGGTCAGCGTATTATGTCGGTGCGAAAATAAATAACTAGGTGAAAAATACCTTTCCCCGTAAAGCCGAAGCAAACATTTTTCGGTACGAGTAAACAGGATTTTCTCGTTTTATAAAGTACGGAACGACATTAAATATGGTTGAAAATGTATTTGTGGCAACCACGACTGCATTGCATCTGCGTTCAGAAATGCAACTAAAAGCGAGCGCTTTGTCGAAACTCGGTGTCCCGGAGTAAAGTCATTTTTTCCAATTCGCCTTGGCAGTGACTCCGAGAATTATTCTAGTCCGCTGTTAGACCGAGTGCTTCGTGTGCCTTTTGGCTCGCTCGCTCACTCGCTCGCATGACCTGATCGCTCATAAAATCAAAGGGACACTTCCTGTAAAATTTTTTTTTGAGAAAATTTGTATAATTCGCAAATGATATTTGTGTTTGTGGAATTTTGATTTCAGTTTAACTGACATTAATCTTCGATCTTCGTTGCCTTTTATCAATGATCATTTTGTTTTATTTAATCTCTAAATCGCGAGATAAATTCACATCGATAAAAAGAATATAATGCTTTTACTTTAATCAAGAACGAGTTGATCTTTGTTTTTCACTCGTTTAACGATCATTCAACTTGTCACTCTAATTTATATGAATGTTTGATCAAACTTACACTGCCCTTGCCCAACCTGGATTTTGTGAGTCATACATGTGATTAACGAAAATTTATTTCCATGTCAAAGTACAGTTTATATGCATATATCAGGGCTTTGAGGTAAGAAAATTATGAAAAGATTTTAGAATATGTTTTGTTTATCATTAATTAAATAAAATTTGCAAAAGCTCACTAATTTACAAATTTACTTTTCATTCACGTTATTTTCGTGGAATTGCAAAAATAATGTTAATATTTAATATCAAAACAGCGAAATAAACTATATATGTATATTACATATGCATATGCATGTAAATTCCTAGAGGCCTAATTATACAACAAGCCTCACATTGGTGATTTAACGCAAAATAGTTTTTCCTCGGTAAAGGTTGTTGCACAACGTGGAAGAATATTGAAATATGACATCATTCACAAGCATGAAACGTTAAGTAAAATAATAATGTTATTTAATTATTCGCTGTCAAATGTAATCATTAAACTGAGTAACAACTAAATCAATAGTTACAAGAACTGAAAGATTCTCTTATCATGAACAACATCGAAAAATGAAATATTCTTGAACAAAAATAAATCCATTCAAACTCTCATTTCAATTTCAATGGCAAGTTTTTCAACAAATTACAATTTCAATTCAAAAAACAAGAAACTCAACGCGATTTGCCAAGTATTGTATTTGGCAATAAACCATCATTCCTTTCCGAAACGTTAACCGTGAAAAACTGCTCGTCATCCATCAACACCGGGGTTCGAATGGCAAATAAATAGTGACTGATAATGATGATAATAAATTCTTACACGTCGCAAGTGTCATTGTTGCCGCAAGCGTCCTCGTGGATGATGCTCCGCAAAAATTGCCCCCGCATCTGATCCAAAGAGTACGAAGAAGGCGGTGAGGCCATCGACGCGTTCCCACTTTGTTGGAGCGTGTTTGCCGACCTTCGCGAACTTTTTCGTCGCACCGCGAAATTTCGCTCTCGAGACGGAAAACGCGGCGTCTTTTTTTTCGCTCCCGTCACCTCGCTCACCGAGAGACAGTCTTCCAGCACCATTGTCTGTTTTTTTTTTTTTTACTTTTCCTTGTTCCTTTTTTTATCTTTTTTTTTTCTTACGTTACGCGCGAAAGTGTAAAGAAGCCTCGACTCGAGCTCTCAACGACTGTAGACTTTGGATTGACTCGCGCAAAACAACTTATACGTAATTTAATTACGAATACCAACGACCAAGAGTTTCATCCTATTGTTCAATTAGTTTAACAGTTGAAATCCTAATGTCTGAAATAATTTTTGTTTGTTATTATTTTGATACACGGTTACAATGGAGGCGAAAGAGTTCGGTTAGAGAATTTTTAATCGATTTATAAGTAGAGTTTTTTTATTTAAATCTATGTTTGATGGATATATATTTGATATATGTTTGATGGATTCTTAATTATCTCACAAGAATTTTTTTAAAGAAATTAGAATTGCGATTTTGGAGTGTAAAAATAATTAGTTTTCGTATTCCTTTTAAAATACATTGTTATTCAGATTCATTTTCATTCATTTCAATACAAACTTATAATAAGAACTTCTGCAAATTTTGATAATTGACATGCCAGGACAAACTACGATACGTTCTGAGTGGTAAATGGAAATCCCAAAGGCAATGTTGCAATTGATTCTACCAGAAAAATTCTTCCAGTTTCACTAGACACTGATGTCATCAGACTGATAGTGAACAAATACTCACGCACACGTAAACGCAAACAAATAAAAACAAATCCATGTGTGCTCGAATCTCAATAGAGATTCATGGGCTTTAAACGACATTAGTCTGTTCGACTTATTGCCCCTTGAACTCATATCAGGGCGTTTTCCATCCAACTCACAGTGTTTGTTAGTCACGATTACTTTGCTTTCACATAAACTTAGTATTTATGTAATTAATCATTGTATTTGCAAACTACACAAACTACAAGACTTGACAAGATCGTACCAAACCATTTTTGGCGAATGATTTTTACAAACGAATATATTTAATTTCTTCTTGAAGAATAGCAAAATTTCAACATGTGCAGAAAAATTACGTTTTTCTTTTTTGCAAAATATTGTATAAAGATAGAGATGTTTTAATCCAAATATTTTAATCGAAAAATGTGAGACATAAAAAATGAATCGACAAAGTAAATGTAAAAATAGTTGTGATATGATTCACTGCGGAAGAAGGTTGTTAGAAAATTCCAACGTTCGCGTATTTCGAAAAGGACAAAAAAAACATCACGCAGTGCGTGTATAATACCGATTACGCGACTCCTTTCCACGTCGATTCACGAGTTTCGACTGACGGTCGCTTCGCGAAGATACGACTTGGTGTTCCGCTCGAAGAAGACGGCATGTTGACCTTCGAACAGTGGTTTGCATTACGAACCATTGTTCCTATCTCGATCCACCACATGGAATATCTTTTCTGTGTTTGGAATATCTTTTGCAAAACGAGTTTGATGAATCGATGACGTTCATTAAAACGGAGAGAAGGCTTTTAGGAGGCTACGTTATTTATGGAAACAACCAAATATCTTTCGATATCTCAGCGACAATGTACAATCTCGACTTTAAAATTACATAAAAGTATTTTAACAAGACAGATGAAAATTAATGTCAATTCCTTGGAAGAATTTATCGTAACTCGAAATTAACATTTTTTTGTTAAGGCAAAATCGCGATAAACTGTCAAATTTTACAAATAAGAATTCCAACAAAATCCTTCAAAATATTTTTACAATTCTTACTTGAACGACAAATCGAAGGATCAAAGTATTTTTGCAAGGTTCAATGAATGGGTTATAATTAAAAAATTCGAAGGTAAAAGATTTCTCGAGCCTTTAATCGACTAATAAACGTGTGTTTATATCGAGGAATGAAGCGAGTTTTTTTTTTTTTTTTGTAAGCGTTTTACTTGGATATCATTGGACATAAGTAATGTCTCTCGTTTATATATAAAAGTCCTTGACTTTTTGGTTCAATGGATTTTTTTTTTTTCTGAGAAATGATTCGATCACGTGATCGGGGATAATTTGTTAAAAACAATAACAGGTGATTTTCGTAAAATTATGAACTGACGTCGACCAGTTTAACGTGCAGTGATTGATGGGATTATTGTAAACCGCATGCTTAACTTTCGCGTCACGGAATTGTCCTCGCGGAACTTTCACTACCGTCAAAGCCCACGCTTTGCAAAACGTACACTGTGCTACACTTCAATATATTTACTGACACAGAAATGACGGATTCTCATAATAACCGTGTTAACGCGACAGCGACATCCCGTCCACAGTGATAGTGATGATATCAAAACAATTGAATAAATAACCCCTTTATTTTAAATCGTATGTTAATTATATTAATTCATATACATTTATATATATAAACTAACATTCCATTTTATTTTTAAACTGTATTTATAAAAAGACTCCGATATAATATTTACTGAATTAAATAAAGATAGCAAAAAATTAATTTCTTTAATAAGCTTTATGATTTTTTGTCGTGTGATGTATGAGTTAAGGCTTGAAGAGGATTTTAATCGAATCAAATAATATTTGAAGATTGTCTTGACGAAAGATTAGCTAATATTAATCTTTATACATTTAATCTTGTCATTTAAATGCGATTATTATTTAATTTGTGATTAAATGCCATTGTAATTAGAGAAAATTTTTTTTATCTAAATCAAAACTTGTTGACAATGATTGTATGAGATTCCGTGCACGTAATGTCGTTCAAAGTTCCTCGTGTGATTTGATTTTATTGAAAAAAATTGCAGACGTAAATTATTTCAATCGCTCTAATTTGATAAAATTTGTCATCAATTATTGATTCCATTGTAAATCATCTCTCCTTATAACAGTAATTGAATTATTATAAGAAGATAAGAACATTGTCGTGAGATAATGGAAATGAGAAATTGAATAGATAAATTTTAATTGTTTACAATGCTTCAACGAAAATGAAACTCAAGACAACACCTTATAATTGCATTCACTTTGCATCATACAATTTATTAATGATAATATACTGTTTACAATAATTGTAAAATGAACTTTATATATATTAACGCATATAATCCTTGATTAAATTTTAAAACTCTTGATATCGCAATGAAAGTATTTTACTTTTATAATACCGGTGACAAGATAAAAGTGGCAGAATATCCTTACCTACGTGCTACTAATAAAGTTACTTGGATTAACCTGATAGCTTCGATGACACTTGGGGCATAATATTACTCATGAAATTTTTATAACTATTTCTTTTATACTCCAACCATATTTTTTTACTCACTATTTTTCAATACACAATCATACGATTATTATATAATAAAATAAAAAAAACATTACCAAACAGTTCGAGTTCTAAAAGAAGACGGTCCATTTCCAATATAATTAATCTTTTATTTACTGTCCAATAAAGATTCTATTGCAGTAAGAGAAAAATTTTAAACAGGAAATTCCCATTACAGAACAATTCCATTTATAATAAAACAAAGACAATTCATAAGGAAATTAAATTATCTTTTCAATAATAGAATATTCTCAATGTGAATTAAACATTTTTAAGGGAGTGAATCAATGACAATATTTTAATGAAACAAAATGTCTTTTACTCTTGTTGTCTGCAGAGTTTCATTGTGTTATCACAACAATGCTGTTCAATCAAACTCACCGAAGACAATCGCACGTTTCGCAACTCGATAATAGATGTTTTTTCTTTACGAGATCGTCATCTCTTGCGGAACATTTTCTATCGGAAATTTCAGGTGACGCGAACATAGCCTTATGACGGCAATAACACTTGTCTTTCATCTGCTCCTAGTTGATTCCTGTCTATTGGTTATATCATAACGCAAATAGATGCTATCGTGGAACAAACATTGATTATATTACGATACACACGGTTTTATCGCCTAGACAGTACTTTAGCGTTCACAATCGACGATTAATAATAAGAGTCTAATAAAAATCTATTGGGAAGTATTGGAGAAAGTGTGAAACCGAAGTTACACTCAGTAGGAATCAATTGAAAATGTAAATAGTTTGTTATAAAAAGAAAAATTTGTTATATTCTAATGGATTCAAGTGAAATCCATATTGCATTAATTTTTATAAGAATTGAGAATATTAAGAATCAATAAATTTCTTTGGAGCAAAATTTACTATAAATAAATCATCAAAAAGTCATGAATGACAGTTCATTGGTGATTGCACAAGTCAATCCATAAAACTATATAGCATTCTCTGCACATCTACGAACCTTGGTAATAGAATTAACTTGGATTCCTTTCATTCAGCAAATCACCTTTTATCCTTTGCCTCAGAAACGTTAGTTCGAGCTAAATAACCTATTTATTTATCTGTTGTCCACGCCCTAAATAGAAAAAGCATTTAAGGGCATCAAATGATTGATGTTCAAGGTGAAAACTCGATTCAAGCGTTTGTCATTTAGCGCGCGGAGTTTTACAAACTTCATCAACCCCTGCTGGCATTCGTTTTACGACGAAATAAAACACTCCCTCGGGTACGTGAGACATAAACAATATTTGCGAAAAATGTCATTCGTTACCCTTTTGTCTTATTCTCTGATGATAATGATTTTTCTTCAAATGCTCGTTTCCCACTTTAACCAAAAGAAAACAAAAAAAAAAAAGAATAATATACTTTTCGATTAATGAGATACATTATTGAAATAAATACATCACTAAATGAATAAAGTTTAATTGCAAAATAACGAGAACAAAAAGTTGCGAAATATTGTAATGAATGAATTTATAATAAAATAAAAAGTTTTATTTGATTGTGGAAAAACGGTGGCTTTGTAAAATTGAAAATTAACAGGTCTATGAAATAGACTTTTATAGTATTTAACAGGAAAGCATTTATGAAAATATTACGAGCTATTAGTTAGGACTAGGGAGTCGAACTATAAAGCTGATCTCACTGCATAAGGCGTGGGTGCACAATTCTCAATGCCCGCGCCCATAAAATACGTACACGCAGAAACTGAGGTTCTAACTAGGTGAGCCGAGCTTTCTTGGATAAACGACCAGATACACGAAACGATGTCGAACATGTCACCGTAAATTACCAGTATTTCTTGGTAATCTGATCTATTCATTAAAATAAATAACGTTTAACAAACTAAGTACGTTTGTTTTATGCCTGCATTTAATTTACAAGATCCTTATAACGCTTTTAATCATATCTTTTCATAATTAATGGCAATGACGAACATTTATCAGAAAATTAATCTTAAGAAAATCGATAATTCACTCGGAATAATGATCATTTGAATTTAATCAGATTTTCTGTTCAAGTAGACAATTATTTCATTGTTGTTAATTATTTTAAATTGTTTCAATTAACACTTGGAATAAAAAAGGATTTTGCGAATGTTTTAAGAAGTATAAAATACTTATCTAAGTTTTTCATAATACATCATCTGAACTCCATTGCGCCTAATATATTGATTTAAAGCATTTTTCTCTCCCTTCGATTTTTCCTTCGCTTTTTATATTAATAAGGATTAAATGTATCGAATAAAGCTTTTTATAAGAAGGAAATATGAACCCTTCAAAAAGTGACTGTCACTTTAAATTATGCATTATCTTTCACAAAGCAAACTTGTTTAAAAATATATTTCTGTATTCAAGAACTTGTGTATCCACATTTGTTAAAGTAAAAAGAAATATTATTAATTTATTCATACGAATAATGTTACTCATAAATCATCGCACTTATGAGAATTTTATAAAATTAAAAAGTTTTGATTTCGACAAGAGTGTGCAAAAAAAAATGTTTTTCGCCCATGAAAAAATGGCAACGTTTGATTAATTTGCTCAGCGTTAGATCTTCCAATTCTTGGACTGCTACTCACGTGTCGAAAATCGAAGCAGAGAATAACAATCGTTGACAGAAGGGAACACATATACAAGGGTATTTTCACTTTCACAATCTCAGCATGATTGCAAACTCTTTGTGACTGTTTAACGAGGATTCTTGACACCGCACGCGCACCAGAACTCTTACGTTACGTTACATTATCGCGATACAATACCCCGTAGGCTCGTCGTAGGCAGGCCAGTCGTCACACTATAAACTTTCTCCATGCGTAAAGCGCTTTTTCTCTTTTCCCTGCTCAGCAGCTACCTCGTTTAAGGCCGTAAAAGGACCCAGCTTCCAGAAACGATCAGCGTCTTATTTTTTTATTTTCTTTTTTTTTATCCTCACTTCCGAACCACGTGCACTTCGTTGTGTGTCATCACGCTAAGTATCATCGACCTGAAGAAGACAGTGTCATCGACGATTGACAAATATATTTTAGTTAAATGGTAGAACCTATTTTTACGTTTTACGTTAAATATAAGCATTTGAGATATTTGCGTTAGTAAAAGTTGATGTTTATTTTTAGGTCTGTAGTAGTAGTTCAAAAATGTATTTTTTTTGCTGATAACTTTGATGATTTTGCCGTCTTAAGGAACTCAAGAAGAATGTCACGTTTCAACTGCAGATTCATTTTCTTTTTTTTTTTTTTTTTTTTTTGTTAATGAGATTTATTATTCACAAACACTGGATGAACTTTTTTTGCCGAACAGTTTTTTGCAAAAACTCATTCGGCGAAGTGTTCGTAGAAAAGTTTAGCAATTTTGTAATTAAATATAATTAGACTAGCAATTATGAATGTTTGAAAAACTAAAAAAAAAAACTTGATTCACACTGGAATAAAATTTTTTGCAAATCTGAAAGCAATACGACCGTTTGTTTGAAGCAAAAAATTCGATTTCCTCATCTATAAATTTGTGCAAATTGCAAACGCGTTACAGATTGGAATTATTAATATTCGTAATTACAATTCGTAATTTTTTGTTAAAAGGAATACGAGACTCGTTATTTTGGACGTGCAATTAGAGTTTTTGGTTTAAAAAGGCTGGGTTATGAATAACAAGATAAATTCTCGTTCTTTTATGATGCAAATTGTAGTTTTTGTGATTCGTTTTCTCTACTTTTATTGTCTTCTGAAATTACGATCCCGGAATACAACCCTCTGTTACATTCGTTTTAGTGTAAAAACTAACGTTTTGGATAATTTAACACACGCGCTTTTTTTACAATTTACGACGATTCTCTTCGAGAATTATTATTATTCTATCTTTAATCATTAACAACGCTATTGTTAAAATTTTATATCGCAACGTACAATATCTAAATTCTTTCGCAAACAATAAACCGTAACATAATTGCACGGTTGTCATTATTGTCTTAATAATGACAAATTATTACATACGTTGCGCAAAAAATATGTGTCTGAAATTCCCATCGATTAATTCATCGAAGTTAGTTTTTGCAAAATCTTTAGTGAAGTTTGTTTTGCAATTTTTTTCTGAATGTTAGTTTTCACAAATATTTTAGTGAAGTTAGTTTTAGCAAATTCTTTAGTGAAGATAGTTTTTGCAATTTTTTTAGTGAAAATCAAAGTTACAGAGTTTTTTGCAATTATTTGATGAATTAATCGATGAGAACTTCAGACACATCAAAAAATGACATGATTTAGATGAAAATAAGTAGAGGCAGCGTCGTAACTATTGTTGTTTGTATCGTGTAATGAAAAGGTCTTCGTTGCCAAGTACGTACAGTTCTCCTTATCATGGCTGCGACAACGCTCGCTAATTTCGTTACCGCCTGCAATATTTATCGTCCGGGCTACCCTTATACCATATACTCAGGGCGCGCGACTCTCCCTCGAGCCAAAGGAGCAGTCGTAGCTCGCCTCTAAGGATAGAAAATTATCGTGGCGCCTCGCACCCCCGACGATCCCCAACCCCCGCCATAAGTCCGATGATAATGCGTGCCATTATTTTTGAATGACGCTCGGAGTTAAGGACGAAATAAAATAAGACGGTTCAAGATAAAGGACTCGCGAAAAAAGACAAAAAAAAAAAAAAATCGACCCAAGTGCAATTAGTCGACCCGGCAAATGAGCCGTGATGCCGACCAAATTATGACCAACCAAATTTCCTTTCCATTCTTTACGGGACTTTCCTGTTGTGATCCATGCAAAAAATATTTAATAGATAGGAATAGAAAAGAATTGAAGAAATAAGTCATTTAGAGATATATATCATTTAGAGATATCGACATGAAATGAGGAAATATTTTGGAGGCAATATTTTTCATCTTGTAATTCATTCTGAAAATTATCATTTCTTTTGAATTCTTTTCTATTAAATATTTTTTACAGCAATTATTATTATTATTACTTTGTTTTGTTTTTTTTTTGCAAAATAAGATTTTTGCAAATAAGACACACGTGTTCTCGCATAACGAGAGGGCTTTGGCCTTAGGTTTGCAAAATTTCACGAAGGCGATATTTACGTTCGGCAGCCCCGTTACAAAGCCACGGTTACGCTGCCGAGTATTCGCACCCCTCTTTTATCGCGAACCTGGAAGTTTGCAAATTATACGCTATTGCAGCAACCGCGCGTAAGATAATGATACGATGCAACGTGAGGAAGCAACAGACCAATGAATACGTCAACGAATTGGAAAAAGATAACAATGTTATGAAGTAGAAGTGAACCTGGCCAGCAAAACACAAGGGGGTTCGATTCGATTTGCCAACGAGTGCGAGCTTGTTGTCAGTGGAAGGAAAAATTTATTGGAGGATGCTTTAAGATTGAACGACGTGTAAAATTATTCAGACGTCGAGAGCCAAGTCGATTGGTTGGACTTACAACAAGCTGAACTGCAGCCAATATTGCCAATTATTGTATCTGCCAATTTATGGGGGAAGAAATAAGAAACGCTTTGTACAACGTTGTGTTATGTTGGCTTATTTTATTTTCTAACAATTCTTTTTTATTTTATTTCTTTTTAATTGACTCTTCGGACGTGTCTTGTTTTTTTTTTTTTTTTGAATT
>JABFQA010000085.1:0-29477 GCA_022817065.1 Probaryconus sp. ZL-2020
GATTATATTTTATTATTTTTTTTTTTTTTATAAATTGATTGTGGATAACGAAATATAATGAAAAGATAAAGGCATTTTAATATTGACAGATCTGCTCCAGTGAAATGGTAAATCTGCTTTATCTATGACAAAGTTGCATACTGTATAATGATGATCAAACAGACATTGATTGTGTGTTTGAAACGTGTCGTATCTCTGTAAAAGCCGCTCAAATGAAAGATGCTGTGACACGCACTAACCCCTTGGTGTGTTTGTTATTCGAGTCATGCGCATCTCTCGTCGAGGGTGGTTCCTGCACCCCGACAAATGTACGTCCATTGTGCCCAGCGCGAAAATCACCCAAGCAAATCGCTCGTAATGTGTTCCTATGTGATTACTCGACGTAACGATGAAATTATTCCCCTTGGACTTGAACAGGGAATCAAATGAAAATAATTATTCTACAAATGTTTGCCCAAAATTCTTTATTTAACTCTAAACAAATCATCTTCAAACAGAATCAATTGGGAATTAAAAAAAAAACCTGTTTTAATATGAAATAGACAAAGGGAATATAATTTGCTTCCCTTTATTTTTATTTTCATCGAAACAGCTTTTCTGATCCCAAGTGATTTGAAGTGGCTTATTGATGCCGAGTAATTTGGCTTTGACGTTGGCTCAGCGGCGTGCACGTTGGACTCTGATGTCATCGCTCCTGCCTAACCACTGGCGAGATAAAGCACACACGCACGTAGGTCACTTACGTATTTATAACGAACATGTGACAATGACCCGTTCTCGTTTGTTCTCGACCGTATACGACTTGTCTGCCGTCAGCTTTTCGCTACTTCATTAGGTGGGATAACAGGTTTTTTAATATCTTGTCGCCACGATAACGCGGCGGGATAATGGCGACTCGGACATCGAAAACATCCTGAAAACTTCTTCGAGAAAGTTGATATTTATTTCTATCGGAGATAAGGGAGTCGGTCCATGAATTTTGTTCAGAGTTCGCTTGATATTTCAGGCGCTTCTCGTAGATCCAAATTCAAGTTTCCTAAAAATATTGAAACTTCGAGTGTGACCAACTTTCGTCCATCCAGCGACACTTGAATATCTTTTCCAACATCTTCATTATTCCACTAACGAGCCATTGTTTCGCGAACAGTCATCCGAAAGAATTATTTCAAGGACAATTTCATTTGCCTTGAATAACGAAGTTGCGATCGAGTAATAGATTCTCATTAAGAAGCTCAAAAATTCAATGCCTCGTTATAAGGGCAGGGTGTTAAATTAGGGTTTCCCTCTTACCTCAGGCTGTCGGTGTCTTCTTCCATTATGCGCGATCCCTTCGGCGGCCCTCTGCCCCGCGGTACGTTTCTTCCTCCTGAACCCTTTATGTCCCTCCTCGACAGCCGAACCGCGCAAGCCCGCAAAGTCCTGAGATCGATTCTGGACTCCGGCTGAAAGGCTCCTCCCACCTTGTCGGCCATCTTGAAACCAGCTTTGGTACTTGCTATATCACATCACACCTCGCTGCATCCAGCATACGTCCCTTACGTACCTTTGGTTACGCGCCAGATCTAAGGCCATCTAAATTACCCCGCTTCGGACCAAGAATGTCTCTTTTACGATTCCCCGAATTCCCCGAGGTTCGGTGGGAGGGAATTATTTCACAGATATGGAATTCATTGCGATAATGTCACTTTTATTACCGAACGGACAAAAAATCACAAACAATTTTTTTTGCAGGATTTTTTTACTGGAGAAATGTACACTTTTTTTAAGAGTCTTGATATTCAGTCAATTTCTAAGGACAAAATTTATGCTTATACATTTTTTTTTTTTTTTGCTTCAATAAAAAGCTGTAATTAATTAACGTAATATTGGTTAAATAATTGAACTAAAGAAAGCCGATGAAAACTTGGTCTCTTATGCAAATTAGTTATTTACGGCATGAAAAGCGTCGTATGTTTGGCACAAGAGGAGCTCAGAAATTCATTCGATTGCGCTTACGATTATGTCTTTATTTCTCTGCATAATGAAGTGCGCATTGCAAAGTTAAAAAGTGCACGAGTAAATGATCGTGTTTAAAAAGTTTTAACGACGCAATAAACAATTGTGAAATTCTAGACAGTCAATTTATGAATTTATCTGGTATCTTGTAACATCAAAACTTTCAAATATTTTTTGCTTTTTTCAGAAAACGACTGTTGATTCAAAAATTGTAATTTTTGTATTTAAATCGACACGAAGGAATATAAATAATTTGATAACTTTTAAGAAAATTTTTTATGAGTATAAATGATTAAAATGACTTTTCTTTTTGATGTTTCAGGTATTGAAATACTGCGACCACCTTCATGGAAAATGGTACTTTTCCGAAGTACGAGCCATCTTCTCTCGAAGATATTTGTTGCAGAATGTGGCCATCGAGATATTCCTCGCGAGTCGAAGTAAGTACCTCTCGACATTCTTGAACGTTTGCTTTCTTATACACGTTCACACGAGACGTTCATCTAAGTCCTAAGAAAAGGACGGAATTCAGAACTCGCCACGAGGTGTGCCACGCTGTTTTGTTTTTACACCATAAATATCTGTCCCCTATCAAGCCATACCTTTTTGTGGCACCGATTTATTTGTCTCTTTCTTCACAATGCACCTGCTTCATCACTTAACAATCAATTCAATTATTTCTCAATCCTCAAATGCCATGCAAATCTTTTCATACAAGTTTTACAAGTTCTTCATAGAAAAGCAAAAATTGCAAACATTTTTTTTTTTTTTTTGAGTATTTAAAAATGCACAATTCATATAAAAATCTATCACTTATCCAAGAAATCTGAAACACGTGTTAATTCCAAAAAACAATCATTATAATTTCGAAATTTTATCTGAGAGTAAGTTTCGAAGGTATATATATTTACAAGACATTAAAGATTTGAAATCGAAGGAATCTGCGGACACGATTTTTAAAATTCTATCTGTATTCGACAAATAGTAGAAATGACTTGTTACCGAGTCACTTATACCTGCCTTCGGTTCCCATCCGAATGATTATTTCTCCAACCGTTGGAATAAATTTGCGACGCTCACGAGATTCTAATCTGATACTGAGTTTCGGTCAGATGCGCAAATTTAGCGGCAGACTGACTGTAACCTTATCTCCGAGTTCCGTCGTTGACTCATGAGAAAATGAGGCAGATTATACATCGTATCTTATACTTATTATACCGAAGCGTTCACATTTAATTTATCGTGCCGCTTGGGTATGCGGTTACAGCTCCCTCGCACGCCATCTTACATTTTCCCATACGGCCACTAATGATTTCAGATTTCTTTCGAATTGTTTTCATAACTTCCAACAGAAATATTCCAATTTCTTTTCCATCAAGTCATATCTTCATTCAAAATCACGACAATGGGCATTTTACGCAACGAGGAAGAAACAGAAACTTTTCGCCCTCGTTGCGTAATATCCTTAAAATGTCTTACCCGCAACAAAATTCCTTAGTTACGATTTTGATTTCATTCGATAAATCTTGATTCCACAATGAAAATATCTTAACACGTTTTTTCTTTTCTCTGTTTCATTCAGCTTCAATCCTATTTGCCTTCGCGGATCAAGCCACAGTGAAAAAGGTGATCAAGGCTCTACCGCGAGTTGGCGTTGGGATCAAGTATGGGATTCCACAGACCAGGTAAGTCGGCGATTAACAGCGGCTAACTTTGCACCGGGTCGAAATTCTGGCGATTTTTGTCGACGAGAATTCCCGGGTCCTCTTTGTGTCTCGCGCGGTGGCCACCAGAATTCCCCCCCCCCCCCGAACCCTAAGCTGTTGTCGCGAACACGGTCCAAGAAGAAGGACTGCCTTTCTGCAAGTTGATCCCGCATTCCCCCCCCTGCCTCCTCTTTGTCCCCCGTGTATCCTTCTTCAGCGGCGAGAACACAGGTTCGCGGTCTCCGCGTTTCTCTGGACCATTCATTAAACGTTAAGGATGAAAGAGAAAACAAGAAAGGGAGAAGAGAAAGGGCCCACGAGAGATACTCGGACCATAAATATCAGACCGCCGAGTCGGACGTCTGATCCGAGAGAGATTTCTCAGCAACAAAAATAAAAGAGGCTCACTTTCTTCCTCCGTCTTTTTCCAGTCAGAATACTTACATTATATATTATTGTAACGCGCGATTTTTATATTCATAACATGTTGGTTTCGGTTTTTGTTCAAGTATCCAGGATACTTTATATTGTTCCATTTAAAATTGACTGCATATGAAAGTTTGATTTGGGACGTTTTATGAAAAACAATTTTTTGTTTTTGGATTAGATTATTAGAAATTGTTTTATATAACAAAAAAAAAAAAAAATACTTTTTTTCTTTCAATCTTAAATTTAAAAATAATCAACACCTAGAGAATAAGAGTCTTATCTCGCAACACCTGGACGCCATAACAAAAGAAGTTAAACTAATATCTGATTGCATATCCAATCATCATTAGTGTTTGCCATTTTTATGCTAGGCGAATTACCGGTATTTATGGATCCGGTCGTCCCCATGCACGTCTTCTTTTAACATCGGTACGAAGTGCCCATTAAAATGTTGCGTATAAATCCTAATTCAAAGATCTTTGTGATTCATAAAGCTGTGACGTGAAAATTTACGGCGCAAGTGCATAACAGCGGTATTCCCGCAACTATCGTGATCTTGATACAAAGGCTACTGTGGGATTAAAAGCGTCTGTCATCGTAATTGCCCCGCTAACTGCAATTCTTCTCTCCTTCCGTTCGGGAAAATAATTTCATGAACGTAAACGAGGCTAATTAGAGACGATATTATTTAATTACGTTTTAAGTAACGTTTATCAAAATTCATGTTACAGGAGGGCCTCCATGATGTCTCCGAGGCAGCTTATGAGAAACTCAAATATGACGCAAAAATGGCAGAGGAGAGAAATATCAAATTTTGAGTATCTAATGTTCTTGAACACTATCGCAGGTAAGAAATTTGTTATTTTTACGATGAGAAAAATAAGATATCAGTATAAGTTCCAACACTGTTTCTTTTACTAATACTGATAGTAAAATTTGTAATTATGTTTGCAAATTTTACAAACATGATTAAAAATTTTACTATCAGTGTTAGTAAAATTTTTGTATCCCATATTATATGGCACTGAGTCTGCAAACAGTGTTGCTACTTTTTAATATCTAATTTTTGCTCAGTGTATGTGTCTGTTATTGTTGAACAAATTTGTATTCTTTGATGTTGAATTTTTGTGGTGTGTTATTGATATGAATAAGAAATATTCAACGATAGGAAATGTGGCTTGGTATTGGAGAAGCCACGGTCGTTTCGCTAAGCGCAAGCATTAGACGGAAATTCGGCTTTTTATGGGCACCGTGTGCATGGGCGAATGGAGGCTGTCGCAGTGCATTAGGGATGTTCTCAATCAGGTCTCTGTTCAGTACCAACCCTAGGCGAGTAATCCCTATCCGGTCGGCCCCATCCTCGGTAATCCTCTCCCCGGGGTCTTTTCGGGCCGCGTTTCCAACGGGGAACGCCGCGGCGCGCCTTTGTTTCTCCTCAGTTTAATATATCAGCTTCCCTTTTTACTTTCCTACCAAATCACGAGAAATCGGAGAGAATGGAATATCTCGACAGCTACTGTGAATTTCAGATTATTCGACAAACATAAGCTTACCTATAAAATTGACTTTGCCACTGGATCAAGTCATTTGCTTTTGTATCCGTACAAATATTGAATACGAACATTTATTAACAGGATCAAAATAAAATGACTTGGAAAATTATAAATTGTAAGATTGTTTTCAATGTGAGATCATAAGCATTAATTAACATTGATTTGTGAAGCAAAATGTATTGTGTTCTGGGAATTTGTAATTTAATTGTATTACCGTTACGATGAAAATGTGAATTATTTTACCAGCTGTATCGACTTTCAATGAATGTTTTATTCAAAGGCTTATCAAAAAGGCTATCTGAAAGATTAATAAATTCTAAAAATGGTAGAAAAACCTAACGTAATGTTATACTTAAGATTATCATAATGGTGTAATGAATTTTTAATGCAGTTGTTAATCATTTTTTTTTTGTTGTTGTTGTGTTGTATTATTATTTTTATTAAAGACGAAATAGTTTAACTGGGAATGTTCCACAAACTGAAATCTTCAATAAAGCTAAAAAAAAAGTACAAAGATATTGATACAAATTCAGTCACATTACAATATTTTGCTGAAAATGCTGTAATGTTCGATCACTTTAAGTTAAATAGTCAAATTATATCAGCTTACAAACTCTATCCTGTATTACATTTTTGGACACTTGAAAACATTTTTTGTATGAACAATACAGTAGTTGTTATCTGTCATGATCAACTTGTTCACAGCAGATTTCATCTACATGGTTTCCAAACGTCCATTTACAGGCTTTATTACTTCCTATATAATAAAATAAATTTGATTTAACAAAGTTAATAAATATTGCAACATTATAAGCAAATAAAAAATTTTCTTTTAATTTACGACAAATTACTTATATCAAAATAAAAATGAAATGTCTTAAATACGTCAATCAAAGTTACAAGAAATACAAATGAAGTTCAGATTGAGTTAAAATTAATAAATAACGTTATTGGCCGAATAATTTTGAAATTAAATAAATAATTTAAAATCTGATCTCTGGAAGAGTAGAGCATTATTCGAGACGTCGTGCACGTCTGCGCTTCATCATGGTAGCAGCTCCTCGTTTTATGATATTCGAAATGTAAAAAAGGAAGTGTCTGGAATCTGTGTCAGTAGGTCTCGGTCTCTCTCTCCCCCTCTCGCTCCCACCATCTCTCTTTCTCTCTTTCTCTGTCATATCCCTTCTCTTCGTTACGAAAAACACGCTGAGACGTTGAGAAAGGTTTCTTCTTTTCTTCTCATCTTCTTTTCCTTCTCTCTTCCGTGCCTTTCCTTTCTTTTAATTTTGCATTTTAATTAAATCCAGTTACTTACCGTAAATATTTTATCACTCATTATGACAAATGTGCAAAACTTTGAACAATAATCCATTTGCTTATTTAATTAAAAATACAAAATCACAGGTTGTACATTATAATTGCAATTAAGAAAGTCAATAAAAGTGACGAATGTTAACAGGGCAATTGACAATTTGTGTCACAAAAATCCGAGAAGATGGGCATAAACAATTGTGAGACAGAACAATAAAAAGTCGATAAAGTTCAAGTGGAACGAGTAGAAACGAATGGAATTTAGAAGAGGATGAACAAAGACGTGTAGATGCATGTTTGTGGCAGGTCACTGGCACACTTTCTCAATATCTTCCTTTTTTTTTTTTTTTACTTAATCAACGCTCTTTACTCATCAAAATGGACATATTTTTATAGATTCCATTTTTAAGACATCTTCATACAACCTTTATTTTAACACAAATATCATTCATTTTTCAATATTTTTATGCGCCACTGTCTTTGTCAATTGTTTGTAGATTATGTTTAACGTCATATATTTTTCATCAATTTACATGAAATCGTGCATTGTATGTACATTCAGTTCTATAATATTTTTTTAATAAATAAATAAATAAATAGTTAAATATGTAGATAACATATCAAGTACTTTCTACAGGAACTGTTTTTTTGAAGCAATATTATAATTTATGAAATTTCTAATATATAAATAATCTGTTTCTATAATTTATAGTAATACTGTTTCAATCAAAAAACTTTTGAATTATCCCCAGAGGCAATCAAATTTTCCCTTTAATCACATTGAACGTGAGCAATGTTTTGGCAAGTGGTAAGAATTAATACTAAAATCACATGTTCTGGGGATAATTAACTTTTTGAAACATCAATAATTGATTGAACAATTATTAATTCCCTGCCTAATGAGTGTCATGATTTGTATCAAGACGTGCTGTATTTAGCATAATGTACATAGCCTCTGTAGGGCGATAGATGATCATTTTCGTCGGTGTCGATGCTTCTCTTTTTATGGTGATGACTCTCTTGGGCGTAAACCACGTGTGCATGATCGTCGTGGTGTCCACCACCTTGTAACTTTTTGGCAGCGACGATTAAAGATAACATCAGAGCTAGAGCGGATATCATGAGCGCTTTCATGGCGAGTAGACCCAAAGCCCCAAATCCCATGGCCGCCATCATTTTACCTGAAAAAAATGAAACCGCATTGTAATTGTTGTAAAATTTAAAAACGGTTATGATGGCATAATTACAGTCATTTGATGAGTTTCAAAACTTACACATCATCATAACTGCCAACATCCCGCCGCCTCCTTTCTTTCCTCCTTTTCCACCACCTCTTGCTGAAAGCATCTCAAAGTTATAAATATTCATAAACCGTTGTTGCAGCACTAATTAACTACATTTCAAAGATCAAACAAAAATTTCATTTAGAAAATCCTTACACATTATCAATCGACCGAACATTTTAATGTCACTTTTCTGATGCAATGAACAATTGTACAAAAATTTACATAAAATAAACATCTGCTAGTGAAAGTTTATGTTAATAATCGGACAGCATTAGTGGAATATACCGTCAATCAATAGACACTTATAATAAATCTGTTCGGTGTCGAAAACAATTTCTTTCTTAGTTATATTTTCAGAGTTAAGGAATTTTCTGTCACTTTACAATCTGACTGTAAATGTAATTAGACATTTGCAAATTGTCCAATATGAATCCAAAGTACGAATTCTTATGCAAAAGGTAAAGTATAATTTTTTAAATTGATATTGTGATAAGTTATTCGTTGGATAAATAAATTTTGTCTCACCGACCGAAAATGATTTTTACCTGTAACAACATCCTTCAGAGTTTGATTCAAAGCCGGTTCCAAGTTGTTGGGTAAGAGATTTGGTAATTTAATCCTGAGTTCGTGGTTCTCGAGAAAATTAAGCACCGAACCGACCTCGTTAGACCTGGGTTTATGCTCGTTGTCCTCGGTCTGGGCCAAGGTAATACCATCAAAAATTTCTATCTTCCGTCTGCTGGTCGATTGAATGAGAAACTGTTGCACAACTTTTCTTATAATCCTTATGCCATGACAGGACAAAGACATTCTTTGTGGATCCTCTGCATCGCAAGACCTCGAAAACCCGCTCCAAATTTCTGACGAATTGAAGGCTACGGTGGATCTCGAATTCAATGCAATGACAAGCAGAAGCACCGGGAAAATGTGTTTTTGTGAGGAAAATGACATATTTGACAAACAAAATTTGTCAACCAAAAAGAAAAAAAAAAAAAAAAAACCTTTCAATTTCACTTAAGAGAATTTGAGAGCTACGAAAATGGAAATTTAAATTGAAAGAATTCACGGTGTTAGAACTGAATGAAAACTAGGAGATCGAGTGCAGTCGCGATGATACACAAAACGTTTATATAGATGAGATCGAAGACAAAAAAAAATCGTCATCGTAGGAGGTTCTTCTCTCGCGTTTTTCGTCAGTTCCCCTGCAATACCGTGCCGCTTATTCAACCTTGCGTTACGATTCGGCGCAGGTGGAGCATCATCTTTTCACAGCATCCCATCGGACGCGGAAACAACGGTCCGCAAATCCTTTTTGCGCGGGAACATGCCTCCGCTTAATTCGCTCGCCTGACTTTAATGAACCACTTCTCGCCTCGATAATGCAGCCATGGAAACCTCAAAGCTGACATAGAAATCGAGAAGCAATCAACAATGGCAGAGCATGTACCTGTCGTACTTGAATGAACTAACTTTGATTAACCCAGTGGCACGAATTTTAGGCTGCTTCAATTTAAAATGATGACAAAAATTTGATGGCTACATAAAAAATTGAAATACTTCAAAATGAGCCGCAAATTAAATTAGCGACATATTATATGTTTAATGACTGAACGGAATTATGATGGCCCATAAAATTAATAATTATGAGAAAAAAAAAACTTGATATTTCATTTAATTAAATAAAAGAAGTAATGGCTCGTTATAAAATGTTTAACTACTTACGTTAAACAGAAATTTCTTTTGTTTTGTTAAGATCAGAATTCACATGCTTCTAATTTACGCATCATTTAATTTTTATGTTAACTAAATCTATTTATTTGTAAAGGTGTAATTGTTATTCATAGATGATTTTCATTATCAATAATGATTAGTTATGGTTAAGAATTCATGTAACGTTGTTCAATTACTAAGGTAATGTACCGTGTAAAGGAAGAAATGTCTGTAGCAAGCAATTTGTTTTATGAATATATCAATTTCAAAAATCATACACAGTTAACGGGATAATTGAAAAATTATTGCAGCATAAATAAACAAAATCTTTGTACTTTTTATAGAATTTTGAAAATAATCATTTATTAAATTCCTTATTAATACTATGACTTATGACTTCCATCAAATATTTTCAATTTTGTTTAAGCTTTATTATTCATTGTAAAATTATAATATTTATAATCCAACGACATACTTTTCGAAAATACACAAAATTGGAGCTCAAAAAATTTATGAAAATCATAATGGTTAATAAATTATATTTTGAAATTATTTGAAACCAGTCTTTTAGTTTAATTATGTCATTTCATTAAATCGCACATGAAATTTTGTCACAGTAACTTAATTTGAAAATATATCAATTATTATTTACCGTTGTACAATGAATTAAAACTTACTTGTAATTATTAAAGATGCCATAACAGGGCAATAAATTATAAAGAATGTCTTACTAAAATAATTATACCAGTTATAATTCTTTAAATAATTTATAGAGTACAAGTATATGATACTAACATAAGTAATTGCAATAAATACGCCTTATTCTACAATAGGTTCTCATTTGCCTAAACTTTCACTTATTTTAAACAACATTCTAATCTACATTTTACATTTTTTTTCGACGTTTTCTTAATTTTAAATAGAACCTCGTGTAGAAAGTAGTCCCCTTTCTTGTAAAATGATTAAAATAATTGGATTGCTTACGTTTCAAAAATATAGGTAACACAAATTTGCCGTAACATGAATACTGAATTAAATATCACTTAAATTACCATAAAAACAATATCCTTAACTAAATAATACTGAAGTGCTTAAATCTAAAGAATAAATATAATTAAACCAACGTTGATGTTGGTGAGATAAATTCTATACAATTTCATTCGTATTCTTCAATGTACAATTTCGTGTCGAACTTTTACTTACAATCAAATTTAAATCATGCGATTAAAATATTCCAAAATATCGAAATGAATGTAACCGTTATATTTCATTAACTGTCTTGCATTAAACATACTCCTGAACATTTTATACGTGTTTTTTCAAAATCAAATTAAACATTATCGAGAAAATATATTATGTACATGTATTTTTATTACTGATACAGTTATCTTAACTGTGAATTCTTATGTTATTGAAATGCAATCTTAAAAATTACTCAGATAATTCTTAATCATACTTTTCTACTACAATATTCAAGAAATATATGCGAGTTTATTCCGTCAAATTTATTTCTGCTTCCTTCGAAATATTTCAAACAGCACGATCCAGAATAATTCCAGTTTTTCTTCTTTATTGAAATCACATTTATTATATTCAATATCTAAAATTAATAAAACTAAAATAGTTTTGCATATAAATTCTCCATATTGCAAATATCTAAAGAACTGCTATTCTCAATCAATTATTCAATCGTCAAAAAATTTAGCTTTGTAAATTAATGGTAATGATATTTATTTGACAAAAATCAACAGTTAATTAAATAAAAATCCGAAATCATCTAAAGTAACTTCTGAGCTTTTGAGTGAGCAGTGCATATTGATTTCCAATTAATTGGCATTACAATTACTATGGATCGCGAACATTGTTTAAGGGTAAAGTGGTCAAGAAAAAGAAGATGCGAGAAAAGTGGGGGATGCGAAAGAAGAAAGAAAGAGATAAGGAGATCATAGCGAGTATCTCCGTATGCCTTTCTCTTCTGTTCCACTTCCCTCTGCTCTACTGCATGCTATATACGTGCCTCGGCTGCCAGGATATAACTGGAGCTGACTCGAAAATGTCCACTCGCAGTCGAGATTCCGATCGCTTCTCATCGAAACTTCTGTTTCCATCGTTTCTATGACGCAACCACATGTTCTAAATGATCCATTAATTCATTGCACTTCAATCGCTTAACCTAATGTTGACTTAAATAACAATCACGCATTTTTTTAATACGTTCAAAAATCAGTTTTGGATCATAATACTGTCAATATTACGTATATTTGGTGGTAACGGAAAAATTGGCGTTCGTCTTCTTCGCGTCGTCCTTGAACTTGGACGCGGAAGTTATACCAATTCTTTATGAACCTAAGCACGCGTGGTCCAAAAGAAAAAAAAAAATGATAACGCAATTAAATCATCGGAAAAAAAAATAAGCGGCGCTTGAATAACGCGCAAATTTCTTTATTGCGGTTCAGCACTTCGTTATTTACTCGCAGTAAACAGCCATAAAAGTCATCTTCTTGTTTACGACCGAATCCTCTTGTTAACTCGTCAGCTTTTTTTCTCGTCTTCACAACAAGTGCATAACAATGTTGCGCACGCTTTTTATAATCGAAAAACGACCGACTAGTCTTTTCAAACTTTTTTTTTCTTCTTCTTCTTCTTCTTCTCGTCCCTTTTTTCGACACATTTCACGTCGTTTCTTTCAACTTTCTCACAGATATATGACATAGCAACCTTGTTTTAAAAAATCAGATAACTCATGTTCGAAAATCCGGGTAGGTCATCTGGTTTCCCTCCAGCGGGGATTACGGTACGTGATTAAAAAGGAAAAGAAAAAACAAGTACGATCAAAAATTCTCATGGGGTTCGCGAGAAATCGAAAGTCCGGTTTCTCCGAGACAAAGACGTACAGTAACGCCCCACCTTTGTCGGAGCATCATGATCCATCGATCACGTCCGATATAGCTAACGCATCTCTGAATTCTGTCGTTCCGAACGGAGAAAGCGGCCGAACGAAAGGAGGCCGAATCATTTAGATGGAGATTATACGAGCAGCGTATTTCGTGGTTTTCCCTTCGTTTATCCGGTCATCGATTGCCCGCAAGGCTTCATATATTTTCGTTGATTATTTAAAAATGACAGATTTTTAGATTAAGAAGATGGTTAACAGCATGACACCATACATTTTCGGATAAATAGCTCTGAAATGTATTTTTTTAAATGACAGACATTTTTTTAAACTGACAAATGATACGTTTTCGTAAAGAAAATTTTAAGTGGATTTAATTCCAAGCCATTGACAGCTCAGATATTCAATGTACGAACATACCGACCGATCCGTATTTATTTTTCCCATTTCAAAAATGGTTTGTAGACTTAGGATCCTGTAATTTTAGGATATCATTTGAATAATGTCTTATTTTAGAAATAATAAACAGAATTCCTGGAAAACACGTTTCGAAGTTGAATCTAATTATCTCTCTGTTAACATTTAATTAGATGCATGTTTTAAGACAATGGAAATGTTCGTAAAAAATTTTACAGAGATAATACAGAAATTTAAGAAAACCTTTCAATCGATTTTTCGGAAAACACAATAGTCATATTGCAACTGAAATCTGTTTTCTATAATTGAAATTAATTTATTTATTCCACCGTATATTTATTAATGTCAAAATTAGCAGCTGTTGTTCCAGACTCAACTACTCTGATTGGACTGTCTGTGTCTTCGTTATCATTCTGCTCTTTAATATTTTGCTTTTTAACATTGTAACCTTTAACGTAATTATAGTCTTTAACGTTGTTAAAATTTTTAATAGCGTAATCCTTGACATAGTCCTTTATATCATAATCTTTCACGTCATAATCTTTCCTTGAATAGAAACTTGAATGAGTTGGCTGGTACTCTTTGGTATAAGACGGATTTACGGAACCTGATGAATCTGTAAAATAGCATCTGTATCTTCCACCTGCGGGTACCGATGTACTAGCAGGTCGGTAAGCAAGGTGATCGTTATTCCCATCAACAGATTGATCTGTTCGAGTGTACGTTCCCAAATACGGATCTGTGTAAGTCTTAAGTTTATCTCCGCTGACATTTCCAAAATTGTCCTCTACGAGTCTTGTGAGTTTAATTTTTTCTGGCTTTATTGACCGACGATTGAAAAGGTAGTCGTATCTGAATCCCGGATGAATGGTCGATGAATAATCATATTGCGTTGGGAAGAAGAAATCATCCTGAGTTGTCCAACCGTAAGATTTCTTTTTGAATAAATTCTTGAAGTTCATCATCAATGATATGATTAGATTCAAATTTGACGATATGAAATTCATGATTCCCAAAAGAGCGATTTTCGCTAGGAAGATCGGTAGTAAAGCCAAAAATTTTGCTCCAAACGCTGCTAAAGTGGGAATAAGCAATAGCTTTCCGATCAGAAATGTGCCTGTTTAGAAAAAGAGATAATTCACGTACAATTTTCAAAATTTACTTCTGTGGGTATAGTTTCAATAAAAAATGAAATAACATTTGTGCAGAATAAATATGTATTGATTATATTATCACATTTTGAAAATCGAAAAGTAGTTTGTTTCTTGAAATGACAAAAATTGGAAGATCATCTTATTAATTTGTGTAGTATATTTGATTAAAATTTGACAGTATTATTAATGCAGTAATCTAAATAAGGTGATGCCTTATGCAATCATTGTTTCACCGTTCATAATGCTGTTACATTATGCAGTTCATTCATGACACTCAATGTATTCAATATGCATTATGTAAACAAGATGCAAACACGATGTTTCGTGCATTTACTTGCTGTAGAGACATCAATCCTTTAACATTGACAATGTTTAACAGCGAAAAGAATTATGTGAGCAAGATGTATTATACAATTCAGATATTATAGGAAAAAGTGTTATAATTTTAAATTTCATAAAGCTTAAAGATTAATCTTAAATAGGATATTAGATTAGTGTCATTACGGAAATGAATTTTTTTTTTTTTTTTTTACTTTTGATATCATAAAATAAACGTGTATATATAACAGTTGCAATGTGATCATCAATTAAATTATGGACGAAAATTGATCAATAATACCGGTTTTTCCATTTAATCTAATCCATTTTTTATTTACTAAAATATTAAGAAAACAGAATTCTACTATAAAATGATTTCTGTAAAAAAGTTTATTTATCTTAAATGAAATTACCATTAACCTATAATTTAAATATCTCGAAAAATTAAAATGTAACATTATAAGGATCGGCGAATTATCTCAAACGGTTAATTTTTTTTTGTTTAATTTCGTATACATATTTTCTAGAGAACAGACAGACAATATTTTAATAAAATGTAATATAATGATATATTTAATTTATTTAACCCAGTTCTTGGATATCTTAAGCCAGACTTCAAGTATGTCTGATTATATGAAGAATGAGGCTAATTCCAGTAAATACTATAATGTTCTTATAGACTGCAACGTTTATAATGTTTATATATCCATGACAGTACTTGTTAGTAATTAATTGCATTTATATTATAGTTCAACTCACGCATTTGTACGTTTAATTGCATGTTTTACTCCTATTTTTGGTCAAGATTTTATTAACAAAAGAATTTCATTATTTCTTTGAACAAGATTTTTATATCTAAATAAATGAAATAATGTTAATGAATATGATAAATAAACGTTATATTATAAATAATTTATTTAACGCAACGTTAAATAAGTTTTAAAAGCATTCTTATTCATAAAAAAATGTACAGGTATCGTAAAATAAAATTTTATTAATGAAATAGGCTACACGTGAATGAAAATAATATGTGTTAAATTAATTGCAACAATAAATATTTCTTTCGGCTTGTAGCACTCGTTTTACAACTTCTATAACTTTTCTGTTGGTGTAGATAATTGATCATTAATTGTTTTTGCGCTCTACAGAAACACGGAATAAGTTTATATTTTATAATTTTATATAGCATTAAAATAAAAATATTATGTGTCTAAAGAAGAATTTAATTACTCGGTTACGTCAGAAAATGAACAAAAAGACTACACTATAAATTGATAAATGAAAACCAGTAAACGCATAATTGTATAAATACTTTCCAGCTAATTAAGTGCAATTAAATTTTATTAATTATAAAAGCCGAACAATTTAACAGAATTTAACATAAATATTTGAACTTGAAATTTTAAGAAAAATTAATAATTCTAAAAGTAATGAATCGTTTTATTGTTAACATGAGTACGATACTTTTGTAACATCTTTATGTAAATAGTTGCCGATCTCAAGGAGCCATACACCTGTTACTTTATACGATATATTTTTTATCATTATAAGAATGGATTTGGTTTTCATATCAATTACATTTGCAGACAAAGGGATAGAAAAATGTGCTTATTTTTAAATAGACAAATTTTGCAAGTCAGAGGTTTCTATCGCTTGCCTAAAAGATAATTCTTTTTTTTTTCAAGATGTAAATGATATCAACACACAATTAAGTAAGTATTTCGAAAATAAAGCAGCAGCTGAGCTTTTTTTTGCTTCTTCTTTATATTAGCTTCAAATACCAAATTAGATTAAATTTATCATTTATTATTCAACTCAGATTGATAGAAAATTTATAAAGTTTTATATTTATCGTACAATTATGTTTCAATTATGCTTAAATCAAAATTAAATGAGTGTAATTGAATTTGATAAAATCTCATATGAAACTACTATGCAAAACATTGTCTGCTGGAAAGTTTTATAAGACCGAAAGTCCTGAAACATCACTTCGCCCATTTGAAAATGTGCTCGGGCAAGAAACTTACGTTTACCTGGCGACATCTCCAACATATCCATTCTGTGGTCATCCCTTTTCACCTTCAAACCACATACACTCCGAACAAAAACGAACAGCACCAAAATCGTCTTTAATTTAGACCTCGACTGCATCGTAACTCAGCAATAACTCAGCTCGCGAGAAACAACACGGCAATGAAGAACGTGCTGAGTTTTTTACTTCTTTTTATAGGTCCGTTATTATAAGTTAAATAATTGTAGCGGCTTGCCGTAACAAATAAAGATAAATACCAGTTATGTGTAGCAGAACGCGAGCTCAGTTCCGCGAAACGTTGTGTTTGCGTTAATTACAGTTCGAACCAAAGAATTAGACCTGGTCATTAAAATCACATTTCCAAAGTGAAATTCACGAAAATCGATAATCGTTATATCAACCTCGATTTTAAGAACTTCAAACACCATCATAATTTTATACTACTCAATTTCTCATAAACCCCTTAACAATCCATTTCATTTTTCTTTTTTTTTTTAATACTTTTTAAAATTGTTCAGTATGAAACTTTCAGTCTAAATGAAATTAACTCCAAGAAAGTTAACGTCCATCTAAAAAACAATGGACAAGATAAAATTCATAAACCTTGTCTGATTAGAAAAATTATTTGTTTGTTAAATTGGTGTTAATTAGACAGAACTTAGTGCTCAATTAATAACGTTGATTCACCATCACGGTAGACTAGTAATTAGAGGCTAATATAATCCCAATTACCGACACCATTATGTTCTCCTAATTATGAAATAAACTTTGGTGACTCGGAGCGTGATTTTCCGCAGCAGTGGTTCGCCGTAAAATTCAAAGCTGCATCGAAGGTTCAAAGAACCGTCCGGCCATTGACAATTTGCTCTTGAAACGCCGATTCGCGTCGAGCAAGTTCTTCGGGCCTGCCTCATTCGCATAACGGATCCTGATGATAGCTGAATTCGCGTCGTCAATTGACGATACGCAATAACGACGCGGCTGGGGCATTCGAATGGAATGTATTTTGATTTGATATGCCGTTAAACGCTTCTCACACGTAGGTGGGACATGGAGTTAAACCTAGCGTAACACTCGCAACTCTAGACAGCAACCCCGTTGTTCTACTTCGTCGGTGGATAAACAGCTCGAGCCCAAAGGCAAACCACTTACTCGTCATTGCGTTACGCGTTTGTATTCAAAATATGCCAGCTTTTCCTGCGAGCAGGCACGCCACGGCATCTCAGGCGATAAAGCGATGATGAGCATTTGCATCGAGTGCTCATCAAACTATGAAACGAGGAGAAAATATTTGTACTTTCATGACGGGATATACTTACCCGTGAAAACGCGTCGATATGATTACGCATTGAACCGAATTTTTTTTTCTTGTTTGTATTTCTTTTTTTTTCTTTTTTTATCAAAACAATAAATATTTATTCTCACAACAGACAACAGAGGTTTTTGTTTTGTGTTTCTTTTTCTTATAATACAATAATCTCCTTGCTCGCAAATAAATTAATTATAAATTATTAGTCACGATGAGGGAACGTTACGCGACAATTGATGCCTTAGATGCTACGGTGAAAAGCTGTCCCTGCGTTTTTCCGTGGCCAGTCGTCAATGGGGTTTCAGTTTCTCGTCTGGTCTGCGCGTAGGTGTCGTAGTGGTAGTTATTCGTAGCCGTCGAATCCGGTCCTGTTTCCTGGTCGCAGCTTTGATTAGTCCGGTATCGCGCGATAGCAAATCCGCGAAAGTAGGTGAACGAGATGTGTGCGCGATTCGCATGTTCGCACACGACATTGCTCGACTTGTTTCTTTTTCGTCTCAGTCGCCGTCTTTTTTTCTCTTTCTTTTTTACTTCCGTCACGTAAGTGCAATATGTGTCAAGTCTGGTCCCGAGTCGTGGACGATCCAAAATCCGTCATTGTGTCATCAGTACGTCATAGGTCAATAAATTAATACCATGATGTGGACGGAGTACAAGGTGTTGCCGGAGCAGGACAGTCTGGTGACCGTTATCTGGTCTGACAACACCGATCTAGGTGATGAGAGATGTGTCGATGTTAGGAATAGGCGAGGGGCTTTGTCTTAATACGTTGACTTAGGTTTAACTGCTTTGACCCGTCGTTCAAGATTCACTTGTCCAGGTCAAGCGCGGCTCACTTTTTTACGTGGGCAGAATAAGCCAATTCGTGAGCGTCCGGTGTGCCAGCCAAAACCGGTTGGTTGTGGAAATTCCTGGCCCAGCCGCTGGAGTAAGTGTCACCGCCGTGACCGTGGGATTCGCTGAAGGTGTGACTGGACGTGTGATGAGGATGAGCCACCACTTCGTAAGTCACGTGCTTCTGATGTGAGAAGAGCTTCTTCAAACCAATGATACCAGCCAAAAGCAGGGCGATCTTGGATAAGAGCAGAGCTTTTCCTACGAGCAGCGCCAGACCCTTGAAAGCCAGACCAGCTATGAGACCTATTTTCAAGACCGCTGTCGCGAGGAGTGGTCCCATCTGGTTTCCTTTCTTTCCGCGACCTGAAATTCCAATATCTTATCAATATCCTGTTATTCAATTTGCTCGCAATTTCTCTGTCTTGGTTTCTAATATTTACAATTTCAATCGTAGTATCGAAATTGCAATGATCTCATTTAATGAAGGATATACAAAAAAAAAAAAAAAAAAAAAAGAATTGATCTCCGAAAGGATTTCTTACGTTGAAATGAAATGATCATTAAACGAATGACTGTAGAAGCAATTGTAGTTTCCATTTCAAAGGATCACTTGCATTGAAAAGCGGGAGTAATATTGATGATAAAAGTAGATTGATTATTATAATAGCATTAAAAGAATCGTGAACAGTGAAAGCATTGAATGTTTACACTGTCCCTTGCTGCGAATGTGAGGTGTGTAACGGAGTCATCGCGCTTGGAGTTAGATTGATAGCATTGATAATTACCGTCTTGTACTGCATTGTCGGCGCGTTCGATGGAAAGTCCCAAGTTCAAAGAACCATTCTCGTCTTCGGAGGCAGATACAACGACGTCATCCTCCGGGAGAATTCTCCACTTGATGCTGCGAGACTTGACGAAAGTGTACACCTTATTGGCTATGAGATCAAATGCTTCCGACTCGTCGTCCTTGCTCCTGCCGGTTTCGAAGGTCACGACCTCCTCAGTGGCCTGGCTGGTCTTCCTTATTTCAATGTCATCAGTCAATTCGATCGACGCCTTCTTCAGCAATTTGTTCATGTATGTCACGAGCTTCAACATTACACAACTGATGATGTCATTTTGCGAACACTTTACGTTCAGTTTTCGCAAAAGTTGTTCCTCGTACTTAGCGCGATCGGTCAACGTCACGGACTGCTGCTCTAGGACGCTGATCTTATCAACTTTCTCCAGAGGACTGGCTAACGCCAGACTCACAATGCTTAGCAGTAAAATCGCCAAGACTGTCTTCATGGTGATCTGAATAAAAAATTATGTATAATTAACTGCGGTTCATTCTTTATTCTGATGTAAGATGTTACAGTTACAATTATGAAGTTATCGAGCCAGGAATTAATAAACGAATATTATAATCAAATGTTTTAATGTTATAAGAAAAATTGGATTTGTATTACGAGGCAAATCAAACCATGAAATATAACATGTTAACGGTAAAACGTATAGTATTTATTTTACTTTGAATCGAGAATTCAATCAAATACATCTCACTGACCTGGTTCTTTGCAAAATATAGATTCACACGGCGTTTAAATTAGAATGACAAATCTAATAAAGTATAAAATTGATTTGCCAAGCTTCAGTGGGACAATTGTTTGGGAATAGTATTTCTGTATCTTCTATTATATTGCACTATATTACCGTGTCATTTTTTTGTTTTCAACTTCAGTGCAATTTTGTTTACATTTTTTTTTGTTTTTATAAATTATCTAATAATCTCTAATTGAATTATTTCCCGTCGTTGTAATTATCTGAGAATTATATTGTAAAAAACTTGACGTAGTAATGGTTAAGTGTCGATGTTAAGTAGAAGGAAGGCATGCTGATATTTCTAACTGTTTTCAAAGTTGAAAATAATTTTTTGGAATGAGCATGATAAGATAATATTAGAATTGAATGAATGACAAAGCAGCGGAAGAAGTCTATAAAAAGAGCTTCAAAAAATGACTTGTATAATGAATCGAAAGACAGTCGAAAGTAGTATGTATGTCAGTAATATTTTTTACTTCCTGGAACTAGATCGAATACTTTCTGATCACACCCTAAACAAGTCACATGTCTTTTTAAATACGCATCTCTTCGTTCAGTTGTAATCATAAAAATTATATTCATGAAATTAAACAGATTAAAGCATAATGTTGCATTTCGTCATACATAAAATAACGACAAAACTGTATCATACTATTTAAGCTATGCATTTAGAAATAATTAAATTTACAAATAATTAAACGATTTAACATATTATTCATAAAGTGACCTATTCTCTATAATGTTAGCAAAATGATTTTGTGTTATTGTTTAATTAAGAGATAATGCAGATATAATGATTCTCAAAGTATGAACAGTCGCGACTCATTAATTGCATTTTCTAAATGAATAGGAACAGGCAAATCGTATTTAAAATTAAAATAACAAAAACTACTTTGATCTCGAAAGAATAGTTAGAAAAAAGATTATTAACAATGAAAATATATATTTCAAAAAAAAAAAAAAATACGAGCAGTTACACTTTTTAGTTCACTACATAATGTTACGTTTGCATGCATCGTCATGTTTTATAGCTATGCTTGTAACTCAATTACGGAATATAGTAGTTTTTCATTCGTCGGACTTTCTTATGTATACCATTATAAAATTTATAAGGAAACTTTACGATGGCAGAAATAAAAACGTATCATAAAGTCAACTGAGATTACCAATGAAAATTATATTAATAATTGCAATTTACATTTATTGTTTACACGTCATTTATCTCGAACATTGTTGCCTATTAGGCAGCTCTTGTAGCGAAATCTAACAAAAGGAAGAAAATTCGGTCATATTCTAATGACCGAATAATTTAGTAAGCCTCTAAATTATTCCCATTCACATGTATACCGATTTAATAACATAACACCGTTAAGTATTGTTCATTATTAATTTAACTGTGTAATTAGATTACAAGGAGTGAGATTGAATTAATATAATTAATGAGAATGGGGATCCTGCTCATGAATATTACAAGACTTCGTGAAAAATTGTTAAAAGTGTTGTAATTAATCCATTATAATAAAGTAATAAAAGTTCATGAAATAATAAAAGTTGTGCTATTAATTCCTAAAGAAGCAAAATTGCGATTCGAATGAGTAGTTCTAATCAATATTTATTCTTTCTAAATTATTAAAAAAAAAATTATTTATCAATTAAAAGGTGTTTACATTGTAACATTCAATTTAAACATTTGGTCCAGCATAGTTTCATCCAACATATAAAAATTATATGGACTGTACCAAACTGAGCAGAGCCAAAAAGATTTTTCTGAAGAATGCTGATTGTCGTATAAAGGATAATGCCGGAAGTGAAACTATTCTCAGATCATAAAATATAAATTTGAATTATTCATATATAAAAATAGATTTTAAAGGCACATTAAAAACAATATAAGTAATAACCTAAACAACTAACGGCGTGTTTCGTGCACATTTTACTATGAGCCTCTAATTTTCTGGTACACATTTTTGCCCCGAATGAATAATTGTGCATTGAATTTAAAATGCAGAACGAACTTCATTAAAGAAATATGCAGAGAAATTAGAATAAAAAGAGAATCCTACAAATGTGTTTGCCAAAAATGTATTGTAATAAATACAATTTTGTTCGTTTACAATTTTTTAAATGCATTTTTATATTTTACGAAAAGTTTGATAACAACATTATTCAATTAATATTATTAATAAATCGTGTATAAATTAATTAATTCATACACGATTATTTTACATTTTAAATGAAACCGGAGAAAAAAGTTACATAAAAATTATTGCAGTTATGATAACCCGTAGATAACACTTTACATATAATGAGCATGTCTTTATAAATCTGAATACATCCCGTATGAATATTTCCATATCACGTGCTACTATTTACAAGATTTGAATACAAATGAACCAAATTTCTACGTGATTTCGTTACTGTTATAATTTCATAACAATAAATTACAAGCACATTACAACCAATGAGCCAATGATCGCGCACCTCGGACTACCCTTAACATCCTCAAAAGCCATCAAACTATTTAATCGAATAAACGATCCCGGATTTATTCAATTAAATATTTTGCTGGTCGAAAGTGCCATTAAAACCATTATGACGAAAATGATCAAAGAAAAAAATGTTCCCTCCCCCACGTCTCCCATCGAAATTAGATTCCACGAAAACTCTTTTTGAATGTTATAGAATGTAGTCACTGAACTTACAAAAGTAGTAACAAGTCCGATTCCGCACTGGACTCAGGGGGGTAGTAGCACAACAATAATCACCTACGAGGAGATTGGCCCTTATTCGAGGTAGGCCCTATTTTGATGCGTGAACGAGCGGAGCAAGGCTTCTGAAGCACATTGCGCCCTGGCCACTTTATATACGTAGATCTCGCTTAGTAGATTACGCCAGGTAGACGAAGAACCACCTCCCGCGGTAGGTGTGGAGATGGGCAGAAACACGGTGGTGGTGGGAAAAGCTCGGCCGATCTCCGCGGTAGTCGCGTAAGAACGAGACCGATCCATCCAGAGATGCGGATGGTGCTGAGCACACTCGCTCCGAAACAATGTGTGCGTTTGGATTAGTTTACACAGGCAGTCGATTATCGCGGTGACGTGCCGCGAGTCGCTTAAGGGAGGACGGAGGATACGCGTGTCAGACGCATATAGACACAGGCGTACCGGGGACCAGCCCGACCCAACACAAGAACCGTGTCACGGATGTGGAGCATACACGCCGTCCATCCCGTCTCACACACGCACAACACACGCACACGCACCTGAGCCTTATACAGGCGTGCCGCATTTTGCTCGACTGCGTTCAATCATAACCTTCCTGTCTAGGTCAACGCATCTATGCTCTACCTCAGCACGACAATTATTATAATCAATTAGAGGAATGCCAAGTTATGCTTTGCGGATCGGCCATTATTTATTGCCGTTTTACGACCACGCCGATTCATGGGACTTTCGATGGCTACGCGTATCGCGAGCAATCGCAAGGCCGGACTTGAAAATTCACGATCTAGATTGCAGACCAGTTGTGTCACAGAAATTGTGATACGACCCTTTCTAATAATTCTTGGACTCTTAAAAGTATTTCTATCGGTTTCGTAGAGTTCGATTCAATTATGAAACGCGGTTTCTTTTGTTAAAGTGATACCATAAATTTTAACACACTGAAAAAAAGGTCGTATAAAAATTACCATACTTTATGGGAAAGCTGTAAAAAAATAAGGTTAGTAGATTTTTACTGTTCGGTATGGTAAAAATTTCCTAATGTTATTTTTCTGACTGCCTCATTATAAAGTATGGTAATTTTGAGTCAAATTGGATTGTTTAGGAATTTTTCTCTGAAGGTGATGTTATAAGATAAGTTTACCAGAATTTGTGGTAAAATTTCTGGTCGATTTTTCTGCGTGATTCATTACAGAAATGATACTGTTCGAAATGTCAGAAGTGATGATATTTCTCTTGTAGTTTGAATACCCGTATGTGTACAGAACTGATTTGTTTTAAACGAGAAGATTTAGAGTTGAAATTTGTAGATCAGACGGATGCGCGTTCGGCGAAGCTTGTGCGTGAATATCGTTAAATAAATTCCTGGAGGAATAATGTGCTTTTTAAATAGTTGTGACTAATTACCTGAATTACTGACTATTTAAGTTTATATATTTGTCATTTTATGCGATATAAATTGCACATGAATAAAGATGTAAATGTTTAATGGCATTTGAAAGTTCAAAACGTCTGAAAGAATATTACTACACCAATTATATGTTCATTTATATCATGTAATGTTCGTTTTATTATGGCATTATATTCCATTGTATTTCAACAATATACAGCTTTTTTCAATACTAGTTTTACCATTCTAATTACTTTATTAAATAAAACAATGATGAACGGTATTCGTTCTTAAAATTTATTGTCTCTTATAAATCTGTTATATTTGACTTTTAGTAACCAAAAAAAAAAAGGAAACACTTTACAATGGGTTTGAACTATTTTAATGACAGTTTTAACACTTTAACGTCCATTTCTCCGTTCTAATTTTCACTTCATTTTCCAAAATCCTAAGATCGAAACTTTCACAGGCATGGGTCCCGATAAATGAAAATGGGCTCAACTTTTTATGTGGTTCTTTTTTTTGTCATGCAATCATTTCAATCTCAAAATAGATCAAGCGGATTACATGCTGGGCCAAAGTGTATCAGTGAAACTCCAAAGTCGACAGCACACAAAAGTCTTATTCAGGTTTCGATTATCGAGTGCTTACATGTGCCAAGGTACAGCCCAGTCATCGCAGTTATGACTTTCGGACAAGGATATTGAAACTGCGAGACGAGATTCGGTATAACGGAACTGTGGTTAATGAACCAAAACATGAGTTACCTCGACCTCTGTGAGGGTAAAAAAAGCCCGCATTAGTCGTCATTCGATACCAATTTAAACTCGATCCCGATTTATTTTGGGAATGGAAAGTGCTTTCTACATGGCATTTTTTTTTTTTTTTTTTTTTTTTCATTCGCAATTCACGTCCAAACCAAAAAACCAGCGTTACCCCATTTAATTAATTTACTGTAAAGATAAATAAAATACAACGCAAATGAAATGCCACGTTTAACGGTATTTTGTAAAACAAATAGACATTACTTTCGCCAAATTATGCCAATTACGTATTAATCCAATAAGAGTACAAAACGTTATGTCGAATCAACAAAGCGTGGTTTCCATGTAATTAAATGAAATGCGAAATAAATTGAAAAACGAAAAGCTGGCAATTTAGATCAAGGGAAATGTTTTCTATTTTCCATCTTCTTCGCGTTAATCGACATGCACCGGGTAAAGTGAACCACCTTCTTGTTCCTCTCATTGTAATTCATACAGATAATTATGGCTACACACCTTCATCACAACTCTCGGATCCGCAGTATACTTCCATTAATATCCGCGCTATCTGCGTCATAGTAACCGGAACAAAAAAAGGACATGCAAAGCTATGCACTACATTTCACCTAAAAAATTAATCTGTGTAACGCGTCTTGTGCGTGCTCTCGAAATTCGTACCACCTACCTACCTATTTCGGTTAGGTTTTATCCCAATCCAAAGAATGGAGAAATTATGCTCACTGTTTTACTTTTAATGACACGCTTCATTAATGTTAAAATTGAAATTTTCTACCTGCTCCACTGATACAGTGCGAATAAACACGTTCATGCAAAAACTGGCGTCTTATAATAAAACATTTCTGTGTATTTGGTAAGTGGTTGACACGCGAAGAAAAACAACGCTCGGTCTCAAGGTATAAGCCACGATAAAGATCAATTAAATAACTTCTTTTTTTTTCTTATTAATTCTAGTTCATTAACTGTGGATTTGTTATTAATTGTTGAACTGTTATTTATGTAATTGCAAAATTATCAATTAAATAATTCTTGAACATTAAAGAAAATATTTCAAATACGTTACAGACGCAGGCAAGTCAAATGGGTCGTTAAATATTAAAATTTTTGTCAAGTTTCAATGACCATTAATAACAATGTAAAGAATTTGTTGTGATCATTGTAAACTTTTGTCAAGAGTCAGTTTCAAATTTTATAGCAACGAGATCTTATTAACATTATATTTTACTATTAAATATAGTAATTTTTAACATTATAATGTGAATTTCTGAATATCTCAGAAATTACTATATTTAGTAGTAAAATATAACATTAATAAGATCTCGTCCACACATTGCTACAAAAGTAATAATTTTTACTAGTTCTTTTCTGTTTCTGTACTTAATACAAATTCCACATTGACGTAACATTCCAAACACCAATAGAATAGTTTTATTTGAAACTGGGTTAAATTCTGAAACGATGTTCAATGAATATATTTCATTGAAATTAATGAAGATTTAACTAAATAAAATATGTTAACGATACGTAAATAAGGAATATCCCTTGCTTTCCCACGATCGTACAGAAACAAAAATCGAAGCCAAACCTGCATCCATTTTGTTACCACTGCATATCATTTCAATTTTACAACATGTTTTTCTTCTTCGAGAAAAAAACTTTTTGCCAAATAATCGTTCGTTCCAAATTCAGTTTAATCACCGTTAATTTTGAAAGTGCGTTAACGCGAATGTAACCGCTGAAAGTAAGATACATATTTTCAGTCAAATTAAGCAATTACATGGCGAAAATACAACTGCTTTTACGGTTGTCATAACGGGCCAATTAATCCGGGAATCGTCGAATAGTCACAACATTTATATATTTTACTTGTGAAAAATACTTGCAATTTGAATTTAGACGTAGAAAATTGGTAGGAGGGACCTCCTATTTCAGAGTGCAGTTACGAGTCAGTAATTAAGCCGCGTTCCTGTGCTTAACTGTAATAATGAGTACCCACTAACATGGCGATCGTATCATCTTCGTTCATGAAATCATCAGCTTCTCCAGCTTTTACTGCAACATACATACAATCATCGCATTACAAGTATGCAAATGAGCACATGCGAAATTTTATTTTTCTCCTTGATGGACAAGTTTTTCAAACTGCCTTGTTATTCTAACGAAGATTGTTCTGTAAAGTTTTGTAAAATTCTTTGAAAAGTGAGTTAGAAATTGACGAGCACTTTGGGGCTAAAAATTATACGAAATAGACCATTCAGGGAATGTCAAATTATATACGACGATGATATCCAAAACGCCGTACGTGTGTGTTTCATTAAAATGTCTTCGCGTCAACTGAGCGTACAGGAATCGCTGTTATTAGCACCATTTATGAACGCTCGGAAGACCGTGCTTTGCATTAATATCCGAGTAAACTTATTGACTTATGTAGAGCAGATTGACTTTTTGGCGATTTCACTTAAACTCCCATTTTATAAATTATTGTTTGTCGGTACATATTTTAAAACCAACTTGTATTGTTATACCATTATTATTTTACAGGGAGAAAGTTGTACTTCAAATGTAACAGTAAAATTCAACCCATCTCCCTGTATTATTATCACAATAGTGACGCATTACTTTTAGGTGCTCCAGTTTACGCAACCTCGCCCTACTCTATAGGAAAATTTTTTACGACAAACGCCAAATATATAATTCAATTATTTACGTTCAATGGAAAATTATAATAAATTTCATTTTATTCTGTCGGACGCATTTAATCACGAGTAAAATGTACTCATCATACAGTTTATGATGATAACACGAAGAGTATTAAACGATCTAAATAAAATTTAATTTGAAATTATCTAATTCGATTATCTGATATAGTTAGACTTAAACGTATGTAGTATAACTTTTACGATGTTGAAAATCATATCGAATGATAATACTATTTATAGATGTGCTATTTGATATATCATGGATATGTTTATGATAGGCGATACTAAACTTCATGCACCTCATGAATTTTCATGTATTCTCATGGTTGGGTAAAAATCATTTCCGTGCATCTTTTTAAATGAATGTAAATGTTCTTTCATATATGTACAATTTTATTTTAACAAATACGATTAGTATACAGGATTTCATACGAGAAATTTTTACGGTTTCCAAACATCGAAGTTGCCGATGAAAGTAACACGAAAATTTTTATGCACTCAAAAGGACAACGTTATCTCTATAATCTAATTACAGAACAAATGAAAATGTGGTTAACATTTTGATTTACTTAATCTAAGAATAGATCATTTTCGATCTATTTCCAAATATAAATAACACTTTGTAAGCTGTCTTAAATTTGTAAAAAAACATTTTTTTATTTAGTTGCAATCTCACAGTATAAATTCACAGTAAACTTTTATTTTTTTTTTAACTTGTATATTGCACATGTTTAATATCTATCGATACTTGTTTATAGTAAAAGTCTATCGAATTGCTGAAATACAGTTACAATTGACTTAACACATTTCGAATAAGTACTACATTCTAACAGTTGTCATTTGAAAAAATGAATCATAATATTCATTCACGTGCAATGTATGACTTATAGAACGTGAAACAAATGATTTCCACAAATATTTTATTAATGTCAATCATAAACTAAAATGTATATTGTACGGAACAAAGCTTACGCATTAATTCTGTGTACGAAGATCGTATAAATGCCACGCGTAATGTTTGTCTAAAGCTTCCGCATAACTGACAGCCTGCATAGATAAAATCCAGCACAATTCTCCATATATTTCTCGTGTACGAGACTATTCCACTAAAAACGATATTTTTTAATTAAGCAAGAATAAACATTGTTACCTACTTTTCGTTTTTAGATTATCAAATCTTTTTCTCTTTCCACACAATGTTACAATGGTATTCCTATTTTTAAATCTTATCTGTGCTACCGTTTATTATGGTTAACCGTTGCGAAGAATAAAAAATTGATTAACTATAAAAGGCAGAACGATGCATTATACCACAATGAAATGTCTCATTTTTTCCTTCATTACATTTCTTA